>SMDT01000447.1:0-170452 GCA_005392925.1 Aquilaria sinensis
TGGCCATAACATAGAAGACTGTCACTAACTCAAAAAGTATTTTGAGTTTCTAATCTAATAAAGGCAGCAAAGAAGATACTTTCATTTTCCATCACCAAAAGGACAAGAAAGGAGAAATGATGAACAATGAGCTAACTATGAGGAATATGATTCTGACAGACATTGGAACAATCAGAGCCCAAAAAGATCGTCATCCCTTGCAAAAGTCATCCAGACCATAACAGTGGGAATGACTTCAGCTGAAAAAAAAAAAGAGGAAGCTACATGAACTTGCATTTATGGAATCCAGTAATCCCAACAACCAACTGACAAGATGGGATAGAACAATGGTAGGCTTTCCCTAGGATGATCTGCTCTTAATCATGGCTTACATAAGAAATTGGGATGTTAAGAGTGTTAGTGTTGTGCCCAAAAGCCAATCATGAGATGATTGTATTTTTTTGCACATTGAGTCATGATATTTTATTAAGGCATTAATCCAATAATTATGTTTGTTGTTTTGCTTTTGCGTAATGTAATAAACATAATTGTAACCCTAGAATAATGATATTCTCAAACGTCCTTAGTCTAGTATTATTGTGGAGCGGGTTGCAATAATACATAACGACTAGCATATGTGGAGACTAATATGAGATATATAGTCTACATATGGGTACAAGTTGAAGAACTTGTGTACTGGACCGACCCACCATGAGAACACTATATGGATCGTTATATGAGTGTCATAAGTGATTCTCATAGTGATCATGGTATAAGTAGTCCTTCGACCTAAGATCATCAAGGTTCTCTATATGTAAGTCACTGATAGCCAAAGTGCTATCGCCCCGAACACCTAAGGACTCCGAAAAGAAGGGAGCCAAACTCCTGAGGCACGTGACCTTAGTAGCCCGCCAATACCAACCTCGGAAAACTACTGTATTGCCTCTATCAGGAGGGCAACCGAGTTAGCTTCGGGAAGAAGTGCCAACCACCTTATGCAGGTGAAAGCCCCCCGAAGGGCTAACTTTGGAGCCAGGGAATACCCCGAAGAACCACTGTGACTCTGAGAAAAGGTCCCTCACTTCGAAGTGAGACATCAACCAAAGGGACATCGGAAGTATGACAAGAGCCATCAAGGAGCCTCTGATGTTACGACCGTACACCTTACATGCCGTCCTCACAGACACTTTGATGCGCCGCTACTGCCTACGTCCTATCACGTAGGGCTAGGATTATCACAGCTCGTGGCCCGAGGAGCCTGTAGACGGCTAGGGGGCCCCCACGTCCAGAAGTACGGATGGTATCCGTCCATACACGTGCTGCAATCTGAAGGGCTCACCCCCTCCTATATATACTAGGGGAATGGTCACAGGTAGGGGGACTCTCTCTCCTCTCTCCGCCTAAATACTCTGAGGCAAGGGGTTCCCTCTCCTTTCCTCTCAGCCCTCAAAAGAGAACACGACAGGCAAGAACCCCTTGTGCTTACTACCATTTCTCCACCTTTGCTAAGCACTGACTTGGGTGTCGAAGGTTCCTCCCCGGAAAAAGATCTGGGGACCTCCTAACCCCTGTTTTTCGAGTGCTTCAGGCAGGCCCTCCTACCATGAGACAAAGACGCTGCCGGCCATCCCGGGTGATCCACATAGAGCACCATCTCCCTGGGTTCATCTGCACCTCCGGAAGTCCTTGCTGTAGTCTCCACAGTACACAGTGGAGATCCTGATGGCCCTCATCGCCATCATTTGGCGCCGTCTGTGAGAAACTATTCCCAGGCCGTTGTTGTTGAAAACTCAGCGTTCTAAGGACCAAGGACTTTCGAGGTCCCCGTCCGCGCTAGAGGACCAACCGGTGACCAAACCACCATGGCAGGGATTTCCTACCTGAGGGCGAATGTCCTCTAACTATTACCATGGCCTTCCTGCGTGAATTCCCACACTTTGTCATGGTCGAAGAGACGCAGCAGTTAGACCGAAGATGGCCGCAGCTAAATTCGGGCCGAAGGTCCTCTTCATCAGTACCTCATCGGAGAAGAGTCCCGTGTCAACTCACAGGAGTATGGGAAGCGGAGATCGACGAGATGAGTCCTCAGCTGGAAACATACCCCTCAGGACGCGACCTGCGGGAGAAACAGGGTTAAAATGACCCAGATCTCCCCGCCGAAGGAGTTCCACACTCGAAGAAAAGTCGCCATCTCCTTGGCAACAAAGTCGGGTACCCCCTGCTGTAAACAGCTGTCTACGCCCTGGTGCCAGCAAGCAGGAGATTTCCTCTGTGGTTTCAAATCCACCCCGGCCCTAGCAGACTTTATTGCTAAAAATACCAAAGTGGGCAAAGGAGGGCAATCGGACTTTGGCACAGCCAAGCCAAAGTGGACCTTATTTGGTAGAAAGGGTCTCTGGCCCCGGGCACTAGAAATCTGGGATAGTCATTCCTGAAGGCCTCAAAATCAGAAAATCCATTAAATGTGGATTTAATGCGACCAAAAAGACAGAGCTCTCATAGCAGGGTTACGCCTAGCTAGAAAGGTTGGCGTGGGAAATCTAGAGGCCCACAGGCACCCCCAGCTGCTAGTGCTGCGGATGGCAGGGGACTATAGCACAAGGGTCCAACTTCGGCAAAATACCATAAGGGTGTAGCAAAGCTCATCCGAAAGTGCGATGCAGTGCGTGTTGAAAACACAGCTCTCCAAGACAATGCCGAAGAAGGAGACAGCCTGACCAGGATAAAAAAAAAAAAGGTTACCAAAATGGTGAGCCATCCGAGCATGGCAACGCTAAATATAGTAACTTCGGACGAAGGGAAGAAAGATCCTCCAAAGAGGAATCTCGCAATCGAAGAGTCCAAAAAAAAAAAATCCTCATGAAGTGGTAAAAAGTGCGAAGACGACATTTCTTAACTAAGGAGAAATTATACCGGCAATGGTACGCAAATCCGTTACAGAAAGGTATCGGCAAAAAAGGGTGCAAGACAGTTCGTCTAGGAGGCGTGAAAATTGCCAAAGACATGCCCGCACCCAAAGACTACCTTTGGAGTGGATAACCCCGAAAGATTACCTTTTGCCTCTTTGCAGTATGGGGCATAGACCTCACCGGGCCACTCCCGATAGCACCCGAAGGAGTGAAGTTCTGCGTAGCAGCAGTGGACTGCTTCACTAGGTGGAAAGAGGCAGAACCCCTAACAACCATTCTAGCAAAAGATATACAAAAGTTCGTCTGGAAGAACGTGATATGCAAATTTGGCATACCGACGGTGATAATGGCCGATAATGGTCCCTAGTCTATGAACAAGGGATTCCAAGAATTCATCACCAATGTCGGAATAAAAACGCACTCCGCCCTACTAGCTTAGCCCCAGAGCAACAGACAAAGTTGAGGTAGCCAACAGAACTATAAAGAGGGACTATAAAAAAAGGTTGGGAAAAGTAAAAGGAAAGTGGCCAGGAGAATTTCCGGATGTACTAAGGAGATACTAGACAATACCCCGAGGGGCCACGAGGGAGACACCTCTCCAGTACAAAGGCCATTATCCATTCGAAGTAGTACGGCCATCAGCTAGAATACAGGTGTTCAACGAAAGAGGAAATGACCTCGAGTTGAGAACTAAGCTCGACCTAGTTGACAAACACAAAAATGGCCGAGCTCAGAAGAAAGGCCTTTCAGAAGGTGGCCATAAGTGCAAACCTACATGATAGGCCAAAAGGAATAACGAAAGGAGACCTCATCCCCCGAAAGGCTGAGTTTGAACCCCGAAAATCGTCCCATGGGGTACTTCGGTGAAATGGGAAAGGGCCTTATTTGGTCCTAGATGAGGTCCAAAAAGGAGTATACAAGCTTGGAGACACTGAAGGAGGAAAACCGAAAAGTACATGGCACTCGGATGCCTTAAAGAAATTCTATATTTAGAATTTTAGATGAGAAATTGTACAAGTGAAAAATTTCTCTAAGTACGGAAGTTTTCCCATATCTGAAAGTACTCGCCGAAGGAAGGTGAAGTCCATTGACTCCCGAAAGTCTTGTTTACAAGTGAAAAATTTCTCTAAGTACGGAAGTTTTCCCATATCTGAAAGTACTCGCCGAAGGAAGGTGAAGTCCATTGACTCCCGAAAGTCTTGTTTTCCTTCCAAAGTTGGTTGGGTTATATGCCAAAAAAAAAAAAAAAGCTGAAGTCCATCGAGCACGGCCGACAAAGACAGGCTAAAACTGGCCTAAGTAAACTTTGGAAACAAAGAGAGTTTACCCGAACGTTGGCTAATGAAATGAGCAAAATGTACCTTCTCGAAGTCCCCTGACCGAAAGTGGTCTGGACAATTAGGAAACAAAAATTGGTCGCACCTTTCCAAAGTCTCTTGACCAAAAATGGTCGGGACAACAGGGAAAAATTGCTCAAAAGACTTAACCAAATTATGAAGGAAAATTCATTGAAGAAGATCTTAGTACAAGGAGAAGGTTACAAGAAGAAAAATACAAAGAACAAGAAGAAGGCAAAGGCCCTAGAATATCTAAGGGACTCCGGCGTCATGGGAAGCTCCGGCTCCTGAGTCTTCTGCCGCCGCCTTCGGTGCAGGAGGAGGGGCAAATGGCAGGTTGAGGAGTTCGACTTTCGACCAAGTCCACCGAGGCCCCTCGGGAATATCCATGGTAGCCAAGAAGGAAAGGTCGAGGTCCGGATATCTCTTCAGAAATTGGTGACGAGCTAGACAGAAGCCGACCTGAAAGACAACCTTGGTCGCCTGAACGGCTTTGTCTTTTTCCACGTCCAAGTCATCCGCCTAATTCTGTAGATTTGAAACCTCCTTCCGAAGGTCCGCAACCTTTTTCTCCAGCTCCTTTATCTTCTTCTTCTTCTTCAAATCCTTCTTCAGCGAGTCAACCTTGGCTTGAAGTTCGGCCTTGTCAGCAACAGCTTTCGTCAGGAGAGCAGCTTCTTCTTCTTTCTCCTTCTGAATGGCCTCGTTGGCCGAAGTTAAGCTTACAACCTTCTCACCAAGGTCGGACATCTTCTTGGAAAAATCCTTCAAGAGCTCCTCTTGGCCCTTCAAGAATTCCTCCCGAAGATTGGCAACCTTCTCCTTGGCTATTTGGCTCAACTTGGTGTTCGTCACGACCAAGTTAGCATAGAGGACCTTGGACTTCGCTAATTTATCTTCGGCCCAAGCCTAAACTGAAGATTGCTTTGCTGCCCAAGCTCGAAGGTATCCACTATACCCCAGGAGCTGCAAAAAAGGAGGAACTTAGTGAAATTTACACAAGGAAAAACCAAAACACTTAGGCAAAAAAGTGAGAGGAAAAATGAATGAGCCTGAAGAATTACCTGAGCAGCATGCTCGAAAACTCTAGTGGCAAGGGAATCCTTGGAGGCCACTCCTCGGCAACTGCATTGAAGGAAGCCTGAGTGAGTACGCCCCTCGCCATTTGGGGAGCCATTTCCTGGCAATCCTCGGAGAATAGATTCATGTCCTCCGTGAAAGACCAGAACGGCTCCCTTGGAACTTTGTCTTTTGGGATGTGGGAATCCCGAAGAGCCCGCCTTCGAGCTGATGGGTTTCGGGAGCCAAACAGCGCAGCAAAATTCAACCGAAACCCTCCAGGATCCAAGTGAAACGGGGTAAACCGGGTGTTCGAAAATTTTCATACCTAATTTTCGGTTGAGATCTCTCACTCAACTGTAGAGTCGAATCACAAAACCTGAACAGTTGATGTGTTCAGGCTCTCTATGGTATCCACACGAGCCTCTCGGGATCACCACGCTTCCACCACGTCTCGGCAGATGCGTTTCTCTTGCGCTCGCAGTGCTAGCTTGCGTCCTCCAAGGAATTGTAAGAGAAGAGTGTGGCTGTCCTTTTTGGAGGCTAGGGCAAGGAGACCTATGAATTTCTCACTTAAAAGTTGTACTTATAGTGAGACTCAACTTCCAGGCCTAATGGGTTTCAAAGTCCTAATCCAATTAGGATTTAATTTCGGGCTTAATAATGGGTCAACTCTTTGGCCCATTATTAATACAAAATTCAAGTGAAACCATAACCCAAATAATTAGCCCATGCACTCTAATGATCCAAATAACTCTATGTGTGTGACCCAATAGGCTCTTGCCATGTTGGCAATGATCATAAATCACATTTATGATCATAAGCAATGAGTGGTGTCTAACAACACATCATTGCTACCCAAGTGACAAGGTTGTCGATGATTCGACTAAACCTTTATGATAATCATTTATATATGCCATTGTCCCTTTGTCCAAGATATCAAGACTAAGCACGAGACAGGGAATGTGTCACTCTCGTATAGCCCAATCTTTGGTTTCTTGATTACTGAGTAGACCAACTTAAATTGATGACATTGATATCGTATATCAACTCATCGGAGCATGGCTATGCATTTTCTAAGTCTCACTCTATCAAGGGGCCCGAAGATATCACTCCCGTTACATAGGAGGGACAAATCCCATCTTGATCATACAAATCCCTCCGCATGATATGTGACATACCCAATGACCTCCTTCAAGTTCACTCAGTTACGAGCAACAAAGGAAAGTATCAAAGTATGTGACTCACATGTAGGGAACCTTGATGATCTTAGGTCGAAGGACTGCATATACCATGATCTCTATGAGAATCACTTATGACACTCATATAACGATCCATGTAGTGTTCTCATGGTGGGTCGGTCCAGTACACAAGTTCTCCAACTTGTACCTATATGTAGACTACATATATCATATTAGTCTCCATATATGCTAATCATTATGTATTATTGCAACCCGCTCCACAATAATACTAGACCAGGGACATTTAAGAATATCATTATTCTAGGGTTACAATTATGTTTATTACGTTACGCAGAAACAAAACAACAAACATAATTGCTGAATTAATGTCTTAATAAAATATCATGACTCAATGTGCAAAAATACAATCATCTCATGATTGGCTTTTTGGGCACAACACTAACAACATGCTCAACCATCCAAGCTGAGGGTGCCAAATCCTCTGTAAAATAGAAAACATGCGTCTCATTAGGCAAAACTCCTTGACTGAGAAAGCCATGAAATTGTGAAAACTGAAAAGGGGATAAGAGACAAACCTGGCACAACCTCAGCGATGTCGTCATCGGAGTCCCGGACCTCTTCTATGTCGACAGGGACATGTTTGCCTTTGTCCTTTCGGCGTTTTTCCAACTCCTCGGCAGAAGGACTCCCTGCCAAAGAGCCCAAAAGATCCACCGACATGGCAGGACTCAGAGAAGCAGTAACAGCGACCACCCCGGCAGGAACCTTTGCGGGAGTTTCAGGTTTAGTGAGAGTTGCAACCTTGGTGGAAGTTGCAACCTTGGTAGAAGTTGCAATGACACCACCAACCTCCGTGGAAGTTGCAATGACACCGCCGACCTCCGCCACATCCTCCGAGGGTGGAAGAAGGGTGTCCTTCTTTGCCTTCTTGGCCGAAGACGGTCCGCTCCCAGTAGTCTTGCGCCTCTTGGAGACGCCTTTCTTCGTTTGCTCTCCCTTCTCGGCCTGACCAAGGAAGAGAGACTTATAGTAGGCAGCAGACTCGTCGCCCATCTCTGAAAAAGAGGGAAAACATCAGTGTGAGTCCAGACAGGCACTTATGCTGAAAACTTTGAAAGGAACTTACTTTCAAAGAAGGCTTCATAAGTGAGCTCGCTCCGAAGGAGCTTCACTAGCCAAGAGTCCTTCCCCTCGGTAGCAGGAGCTGGCATGCCAAGATCCGTCTTGTGCTCCTTAACCACCCCCAACTCCCGAAGAACATCCTCGGTCATGAGTTTCCACATGATGGGGAAGGGGTAGAGAGAGCGTGGAGGGACCTCGGCATCCCAGTCGGCGACAGCACGGATACGTCTGTCGAAGTCCTCAAACCTCGCCGCCAACTCGGGAGTTAGCAACTTCTTGGGATCCACGACATCCGTCTCCAGCTTTCCCCGAGCCCACTTTGTCGGAACATACGACCAGGCCTCCGCCACCTTTAGGAAGAAGAACTTCCTTTGCCACCCTCGCCAGCTATCTTTGGTAGCGAAGGTGAACATGAATTTTTTGCTCCCAGATCCCCGAGGTAGCATAAAATAAAAGCCACCCTTCGGGACCGGATAGAGCTTGTAATACTGCATGAACAGGATAAAATGGGGTTCTACCCCGAAGACCCCGCACATGCAGAGAAAGGCGTTGAAATAGCAGTACGAGTTGGGAGGAAGCTGATTTACGGCTATGCCATGAAATTGGCAAAAGTCGCAAATCATCCTCGCTGGAGGATACCGAAGTCCGGCCTTCAGTTGGGCTCAGAAAACGGTAACCTCGTCGTCCCGATTCATAAAGCTGAAGTGACCGAGGTGGGGTAACCTCGTGGTGGCGTAGGAGGGAAGAAAAAATTTGGCTGTCCACTTCTCTAATTTCTCAGAAGTGGAGCAACAAGGGTGAGACATAAGAGATTGCCAGCTCTCGGGAATAGCCGAAGACATGGTTGACCAAAAAAGAGACTTCGGAAAAGAAGAAAAATGACTTCGGGAAGCTAAAAGAAAAGCAGAAACCGAAGGAAGAACCCACCAAAGGCCTTGCCGAAATCAGGATTCCTGAACGCCGTCGTGCAAGATGCCGGAAATCGCTCCGCCGTTAATACCGCCACAAAAAAGGCACGGAAGCAGACGAGAGCAAAATGAGACGCAAAGGAAAACAAATGAAGAGTATGACAGGAGGAGGCTTATATAGATCGAGGAAGGGTAGCCAAAAGGGCGTCATAATTGCTGCGCGAAGGCGAAACGTCGCCATAATTGCCCCTCGTGCTTGAAAAGGCGTGCCCATCCCAACCAGCACCTGCCACGCGTCACCCATCACGAGAAACTAGGACACATTTTCTGACATCTTGAAAACTCGGGCGCGCCGCTCCAGACTGACACTCCTAGTTTCAAGACGTGACGGTCCAAAGGGCAGGAAAACTAAAGAGGTTGGGTATCTCGAAAACACCAAAGGGCAGACAGGTGACACTTGTCCGAACAAGGCATATCCCCTAGGTGGCGAAGTGCCTCCCCTGCGAACGTCACACTCCGAGTCCTGAAAAGCGCCCACAAAAGGACCACTAGCCGAAGTCTCCACTCCGGCTTCCCGAGGGGGGGCATGTGATAGCCAAAGTGCTATCGCCCCGAACACCTAAGGACCCCGGAAAGGAGGGAGCCAAATGCCTGAGGCACGCGACCTCGGTAGCCCGCCAATACCAACCTCGGGAAACTACCGTATCGCCTCCATCGGGAGGGCGACCGAGTTAGCTTCGGGGAGAAGTGCCAGCCACCTTCTGCAGGTGAAAGCCCCCCGAAGGGCTAACTTCGGAGCCAGGGAATACCCCGAAGAACCACTGTGACTCCGGGAAAAGGTCCCTCACTCCGAAGTGAGACATCAACCAAGGGGACCTCGGAGGTACGGCAGGAGCCATCAAGGAGCCTCTGACGTTACGCCCGTACACCCTACACGCCGTCCTCGCAGACACTCTGACGCGCCGCTACTGCCTACGTCCTGTCATGTAGGGCTATGATTATCGCAGCTCGTGGCCCGAGGAGCCTGCAGGCGGCTAGGGGCCCCCCACGCCCAGAAGTACGGATGGTATCCGTCCATACACGTGCTGCAATCTGAAGGGCTCACCCCTTTCTATATATACCAGGGGAATGGTCACAGGCAGGGGGACTCTCTCTCCTCTCTCTGCCTAAATACTCTGAGGCAAGGGCCTTCCCTATCCTCTCCTCTCCTCTCAGCCCTCAAAAGAGAACACGACAGGCAAGAACCCCTTGTCCTTACTACCCTTTTTCCACCTCTGCTAAGCACTTACTTGGGCGTCGGAGGCTCCTCCCCGGAAAAAGACTCCGGGGACCTCCTAACCCTTGTTTTCCGAGTATTTCAGGCAGGCCCTCCTACCATGAGACAAAGACGCTGCCGGCCATCCCGGGTGATCCACATAGAGCAACCTCTCCCTGGGTTCATCTGCACCTCCGGAAGTCCCTGCTGCAGTCTCCACGGTACACAGTGGAGATCATGATGGCCCCCATCACCATCAGTCACATACTTTGATACCTCCCTTTATTGCTCGTGACTGAGTGAACTTGAATGAGGTCATTGGGTATGTCACATATCATACGAAGGGATTTGTATGATCAAGATGGGATTTGTCCCTCTTATGTAACAAGAGTGATATCTTCGGGCCCCTTGATAGAGTGAGACTTAAAAAATACATGGCCATGCTCGGATGAGTTGATATACGATATCAATGTCATCAGTTTAAGTTGGTCTACTCGGTAATCAAGAAACCAAAGATTGGGCTATACGAGAGTGACACATTCCATGTCTCGTGCTTAGTCTTGATATCTTGGACAAAGGGACAATGGCATATATCAGTAATGATCATAAAGGTTTAGTTGAATCATCGACAATCTTATCACTTGGGTAGCAATAATGTGTTGCTAAACACCGCTCATTGCTTATGATCATAAATGTGATTTACGATCATTGCCAACATGGTAAGAGCCTATTGGGTCGCACATACAGAGATATTTGGATCATTAGAGTGCATGGGCTAATTATTTGGGTTATGGTTTCACAATAATTTCGTATTAATAATGGGCCTAAAAGTTGAGCCATTATTAAGCCCGAAATTAAAGTCTAATTGGATTAGGGCTTTGAAACCCATTAGGCCTGGAAGTTGAGTCTCACTATAGATACAACTTGTAGTGAGAAATTTGTAGCTCCTTACCCTAGCCTCCCAAAAGGACAGTCGTACTCTTCTCTTTCAATTCTTTGGAGGATACAAGCTAGTACTGTGAGCACAAGAGAAATGCATCTGTCGGGATGTGGTGGAAACGTGGTGATCCCGAGAGGCTCGTGTGGATACCATAGAGAGCTTGAACACGTCAACTGTTCAGGTTTTGTGATTCGACTCTACAGTTGGGTGAGAGATCTCAATAAAAAAATGGGTATGAAAATTTTTGAACACCTGATTTACCCTTTTTCACTTAGATCCTGGAGGGTTTCAATTAAATTTCACTGCGCTTGTTTGGCTCCTGAAACCCAACAAAGAGAGTCCTATGTGGCGATGGGTCAAATTTTGATGCATTATGCGCACATTTGCTACCAAAGTTGGGGATTAATAAAGCTAAACTTAGGCCAATAACAACTCCTATATATGGAGTTGGACCTAGAGAATTACCGGTTATTGGCTAGATTGACCTTCCTCCAATGCTAAGGGAACATCAATCAAAGATGGAATAGAGATCTTTATTTCAAGAATGACAAAGTTCATCATCATAGATGTGCCCTCCCCATATAACGTGAAACTTGGGGGCATACACAAGGGAACGTCCATATGAGGTTAGATGTTAGACACTTAACTGTTGCCTTCAAGACCAAACAAAGAGATGCAGCTATTTATATGGACGAGGCTGATGTAAAGAGAGTTTTTGCAAAATCTAGAAAAGCACTAGGAAAAATTTGAATAAGCTTGATTGAACCAATTGCAGAAGATAATGAGGCCAAGGGAAAAGATGAGGGAGATTAGAGTTGAGGCAAACCTCGAACTGGCCAAAAAAGCTTTATGGCTAGCACATTACTAAACCAAAGATAGGATGATCACTGTAGTTAAAAAGAAAAAAAAAATGGAACATCTACTACATGGAAAAAAAGAGATTTTAACTCATCATATTTTGCACAAATGATGGCTACCTAAAAATATGATATTTTGGTATTCCAAATAGCATGAACTGATCCTAACATAGCTCCCATCATGACCATAATGGCCAGAACACAAATTTTTGGGGCAAAGGGACAATCTCTCAAAACCCCGCACCTTCAGTCCAAAGGTCACAAAAAAAGGGTAACAAATGGCAAAAGGGTTCTCATGAAGAAACTTCATAAGGTACTTCGAGGATATGTAAAAGTTCAAGCCAAGAGAATTGCACTTTTGGTTGAACTTAGTACATCCCGATATATATAAAATAAAATAGTAATAAAAGAAGCCTCTGGACAAACACAAGTTGATAGTGTAAAATAGCTGATGAAAAAGGATTTTTATGTCAGAAATATAATGTGCTTATCTAGTAAAAAGCTAATTCCAGGAAGGGGAAAGGAGAATACTAGTTCAAAAAGGCACCTTGAACCCTTGGAAAATCTACATCAAAAAATAAGCAAGCTTGGCAAAAAGTTCATAACTATAGTTCTAGCTAAAAAACATTGAACGTGATTCAAAGTAAAGGTTGAATGACCTTAAAACCTTAGACAATTAACAATTAAACAGGAAATCCCAGTCATATTTAACCAAGTACATAAGTTTGAAAAAGCAAGGTGTCGAAGAACACAAATTTGGTAAATAAAAGGTGTTTTTTTGCACTAATTTCCTAAGGTTTGCCAACACCCAAAGCTCTTGAAGAATACCTTATTCGCTAAAGTCAAATCTAGAAAAATTTAAGGTGGAAACTCTAGTCTACTTAAAATGAACTTGTGCAAAAACCAAGTCCTAATAGTAACGAGATAGGATTGAACTACGAAAAATATCCTGATTATGTCTTTGAGGTTAGACACTAATGAACAACTCGCTTAAAGTGAAAAATTTGGACAACCCCTATAAGGGCGACATTGGAAGTTGTTATCGATAAATTCATTATCAAAGAAGTTATCCTTGAAAGAAAATTTTTGACATTTTCATTCAAAATATTCATACAAAGTATCCTTACAAAATACCCTTAAAAAAGGACGGGAAATAAAAAACTAGGAGGTGGGGTTTTCATTTTCAAACTCTTTTCTGGATTCCTATTCAGATTCTTCTTGAGAGGCAAAGGTGGTAGAGCAGGGTCAAGAAACTCTCTCCTAGACCACACGGAGGTGGGTTCTTTTTGAGTTTCAAATGCCCTAAACTTGGACATGTCTAGACTGGGGTACTTTCTTAGAATTTGGTGATGAAAGAGACACCATCTGTCTTGGAACCTCGACATGGCCCTTTTATCAGCCTCCTCCTTCTCCAAAGAAAGTTTCTTGTACTTCCCCTAAAGATTAAAAAATTTGATCTAAATGTCAGAAAGATCTAAAGAGAGTTGGTTTACCGAAGTTGATCCTCTAACTTATCCCCGAGGGACTCGATGGTTGATGAACACTGGTCAGTGGAGCTTATTATCTAATCAGTCATGAAGGATTTTAGTTCCCCCAGTTGAGCTTGATAGATATTTTTCATCTTAGAGGCAGTGTTGCAAATGGCCACCAAGGCCTCTTTGGCCTTTTTAGCAGCTTCTTCGGAGTTGGCTCAAACTTCCCTTTACTTGGCAAGGTAGTCCTAATAATATCCGGCAGTTGGCCAACATCTATTTCAAGAAGATACTTTAGCTGATGAAAGGATAAGGAGTTAAAGGCAAGTTGGAAAATTCAAGGAACTAAAGAACCGTACCTTAGTGGGCATACTCCACCATCTTATCATGGGCCAGATCTTCATGATATGCAGTGTCCGAAGAAATGGTTCCAAAGGTAGCCCCGATGATTATCCCTTGAGCAATCTGAGGAACCATCATCTAACAATCTTCTTTGTCAAATAAATCCATATCTTCAGTCATTCGTTCGATCGGAGACCTTTGAATGACATTGGGGAAAAGTTGAGTATTTTTTTCTCATATCTAACGTTTGTGTTTGGCATGCCAGACAGGTAAAGAATCAGTCCTTGGGTAATCACGTTACAGGTTGGATAGTATAGCAACCCCCATCTACACATCAATAAGAGAATAGAGAGAAAAATAATTTAAATCTTCTAAGGCAAGGTTGGGAAAATAACTTGGCTGATCGACATCTTTGGCATCATTAAAGAGAAGATGCTTTAGATCCTTAAAGAGTAACTTTTCATTCCCTTTTGACTTCAGTGGAAGGGCAAGGGCTTCTAAGGGAGCATCCTCAGAAATAGAGAGAAGAGTGCCAATAACCCCAATGCTAGAAGGGTTCAGATCTTGAGGCATTAGTTGAAGAAGTGTAATCCTTCTTGGGCCTCTTTGGCTCAAGCTCTTTGGAAGTCCTTTTCAAAATTTTCTTTTGGAGGACTTCTTTGAAGTTTCTCCCACTTCCTTCTTCGCAAAGAACTTCGCCTTGTAGAAGTCTGGAGAAAACTCATCTTTTGGAAACAAAGCAAATCAATAATTACTCAGGGGCAAAAAGCAAAAAATGACTCAACTACACTTATTAAGACTGTTAACAAATTTGGATTCCCCCTGAAGTAGCTATAGCAAAAGAGGGGGTCAAACTTAGCAAGTTCTTCTTCAAGAGCCACAACGACTTTCAAATGATGAAGGACTTCCTGTGTCGTTTGCTCCTATTTAACAAGGAAAGGATAAAGGTCATCATCTAATTGAGCTTCTCTAGCCTCAACCACTTATCAAAGCCATATATCAAAAGACTTGAATAAATCTAGCACTTTCTTGTTGAGTAAGTTATGAGCATCATTTACATCGGTTGCCAAAGTGCCAGAAGCCCATTCCCCCATAATCTTCCAAAAATGGGGAATGGTCATAAAAAAGTACTTCTTCTACCACGCCAACTATCTTTTGCCACATAAATGAATGAATATCTTTTTTCGAGAATTGGCCAAGATAGTAGGAAATAAAAGGAATCCTTCAATTTAGGATTCAACTTGAAATATTGCATAAAGATCAAAAAATTTGGCTGGATCTTAGAGACTTTATGCATGCATATGAAGGTGTTGAATTGGGCATAACAGTTAAGAGGGTGTTTGTTAACAGCTATATTGTGGAACTTGCAAATGTCCATAATGACGTGATGGTGAAGATATTAAAGGCCCGCCTTAAGTTGTTTCAAGAAAACAATGATCTTATCAACCTTTTGTGATAGCCAGGCTCATCCTTATTTGGGATGTGTAATGAGGCATTAGAAGGAAGGAAAAATTGCTTCTTTCATTTCTCAATATTTGATGATGTGGGGCAATTGAGATGGACCTCTAAAGAGCTCCAAGGATTCTTTGTTTGATGATAAGAAACAGAAGAAGAAAGTAGCATTGATGCTATTTTAGGAGAAAGAGCCATAAAATAGTAAAAGAGAAGAAAAAAAGATAAAAATTACCTCAACAATTTCATAAATTATATATATATATATGTGTGTGTGTGTGTGTGTGTGTGTGTGTGTGTGTGTGTGTGTGTCTGTGTGTGTGTGTGTGTGTCTGTATGTATGTATGTATGTATGTATGTGTAGGTATATAAGAATAATGATAGAAGGAGACACCTTTAGCTTACCATTATCCATGTTGTCGAGAGGAAGAAATAAATGCAAAGATTGTTGAAAGTAGAGAAGGAATGAACTCAAGAGGAACAAAACAACAAGAAGCAAGAAAGAATGAAGACTGAGTAGGAGAAAAAGGAATGATATATAACCTGAATAAAGAATCCTAAAAGACGCCTTTTAAATGACCTCAAAAGATAAACCGATGGTGATGCCCTTCCGCATCTTCGTCGTGAAACATGGTGAGCCTGGAGCAGAAACTTCTGGTCAGGGGACGCCTAGATGAGGGGCCTTGCTGGGAGAGACTGCCTGAAACACTCAAAGAATGAGGGGTAAGAGGTCCCCAGAATGTTTTTCCGGGGAGAAGCCTCCGACGCCCAAGTCAGTTTTTGGGAAAGGGAGAATGAGTAAGGTGTGGAAAGACTTTTTCCCTTAGAGTCCGATCCCCTTACCTGGGGCGCTTCCCGAATATTTATAGGGAGGTGTATAGGAGAAGTCCATTTGCTACAGCCGGCCCAGATCGTGACACGTGTTCGGTCGGATGTGGTTTGTACCTTCAGGAGTGGGGGGAGTGGCCTCTAGCCGACCATAGGCCGCCTGGTCAGGAGCCTAAGGTGACATGTTAGAGCGTATCCGAGGGCGGCATGTCGGGGCCGTACGAGTACGGCGTGTCAGAGGCTCTTTAATTGTTTCTGTCGTACCCTTGAGATCCCTTCGGTAGAAAAGAGCTCTTCAGAATAGGAGGGCTTTCTTTCGAGATTATTTCAGTGATCCGGGAATCCCCTCGCCAAGGGTGGTCCCGTTCAGGGACGTTCTTCCCTGTCGAAGGTGGTGAGCCTTTTCCTCCTGAAGCCGGTTTGATCACCTTATAGAGGATGGCGATGCACAGTACTCCCGAAGTTGGTACTGTCACTTCCAGGGGTGATGATGGATCGCCGAGGTTGGATATTAAAGGGGCCAGACCCCTTTTTTCCCGAAGTCTGTGTTCGCTTTCCTTGTGGTTGATGCTTGATTTTCCATGGGTGGTGCTCGACTTTTCCGAGGGTGGTGCTTTGCCCGAGCTTACGGGTTTAAAGAGTGGTAGCACTTCGGCTATCACATGCCCCCCCCAAAAGTCGAAGTGGAGACTTCGGCTCTAGACTCTCTGGGACACCTTGCAGGATTTTGAACGGGACACCGTACAAGGAGGCACTTCGCCACCTGAAGGCGTGCCTTCCTAGTCAAAGTGTCATCACTTGCCCTCCAGTTAGTCCCTTGGTGTTCTTGGGGTGTACACTCACTTTATTTCTACTTTTTTTGCTGTAGGCCAGTGGACCGTTGCATCTCGTAATCAGGAGTGTTAGTTTGGATAGGCGTGCCTGAGTTTTTGCGGTGTCAGAAAGCTCATCCTTGTTGCTCTCGTTGGATGACACGTGGCACGCGATAGTTGGGGGCAGTCACGTAAGTTATACCAGCCACTCTTTTCGCCTTCGAGGGGCAATTATGGCGACGATTCGCCTTCACAGGGTAGTTATGGCGATGATTCGGCTACCCCTGTTCGGTCTATATAAACCCCCCTTCCCCTCATTTGTTTTCCTTTATCTTTCTCTTGGTCTCATTTGTCTTTGAGCTTTTCCTTCTCTTCCTTCTTTTTTCGCGGCGGTGTAAGTGGCGGGGTGATTTTCGGCAACCATTTACGATGGCGTCTTCTAATCCTGACTTTGGCAAACGTTTTGGTGGGTTTTCCTCCCGTAGGTCCTTCAGTCTTTTCTGTTTATACTTTTTTCTAGTCCCCGAAGTCCCCTGATTCTTTTTTCTGAAGTCGTTTTCTTTTGCCGATCATGTCTTCTCCTATTCCCTTTATGTCTGTCTAAGCTATTCCTGAGAGCTGGCAACCCTTCATGTCTCACCCCTATTGCTCCACTTCGGAAAAGTTAGCGAAGTGGACGACCAAGTTATTTCTTCCCTCTTATGCCACCACCAGACTACCTTATCCTGGTCACTTCAGCTTTATGAACAGTCGTGATGAGGTTACCATTTTCCGGGCCCAACTGAAGGCCAGGCTTCGGTTTCCTCCGCCGAAGATGATTTGCGACTTTTGCCAGTTCCATGGCATAGCCGTGAATCAGCTTCCGCCCAACTCCTACTGTTACTTCAATGATTTTCTTTGCATGTGTTGGGTTTTCAAGGTAGAACCCTACTTCATCATTTTCATGTAGTACTACAAGCTCTATCCGGTCTCGAAGGGTGACTTCTATTTCATGCTGCCTCGGGGATCTGGGAGCAAAAAATATATGTTCACCTTCGGTACTAAAGATAGTTGGTGAGGGTGGCAAAGGAAGTTCTTCTTCCTGAAGGTGGCGGAGACATGGTCGGGCATGCCAACTAGGTGGGCTCGGGGAAAGCTAGAGACGGACGTCGTTAACCCCAAGAAGTTGCTAACTCCTGAGTTGGTAGCGAGGTTTGAGGACTTCGACAGTCGTATCCGAGCTGTCGCCGACTGGGATGTTGAGGTTCCATCGCGCGCCTTGTACCCCTTCCTAATTAAATGGAACCTTATGGCCGAGGAGGTTCTTCGGGAGCTGGGGTGCTCAAGGAGCATAAGATGGACCTCGGCATGCCAGCTCCTGCTGCTGACGGGAAAAAGTCTTGGCTAGTGATGCTCCTTCGGGGGGAGCTCTCTTACGAAGCGCTTTTTGAGAGTAAGTTACTTTCCAATTTTTTGTATAAGTATCATTTTGGACTTACACTAATATTTTCCTGCTTTTTCAGAGATGGGCAATCAGTCAGCCGCTTTCTACAAATCCCTTTTCCTCGGTCAAGCCGAGAAGGGGGAACAGACGAAAAAGGGGGCCCCGAAGTGGCAAAAGACATCTGGGGGCGGTCCATCTTTGGCTAAGAAGGTGAAGAAGGACCCCCTTCCCTCGCCTCCTGAGGACGTTGAAGAGGCCGAGGATCTGCCCGAGGTCCAGGTTGTTCTGCCACTGGAGCTTGCCGTCAGCTCCATTGCCCGAAGTCCCACCACTTTGGCGGATCTTCTAGACTCTTTGGCAGAAGGTCCTTCTGCTGAGGAACTTGAGGCGCGCCGAAGAAGTAAGGGCAAACACGTCCCAGCCGATGTAGAGGAGGTATGGGACTCCGACGATGACGTTGCCGAGGTTCCGCCAAGTTTGTTCCTTAGACATTTTTAGTATTCTTAATCTTATAGATATATGACTAAAGAACAATGTCTTAATGAAACCATGTTTTGACTTTGTAGAGGAAATGGCACCTTCATCATGGATGATGGAGCACGCTCGGAGGCGGGCGCTTCGGGATTCCCATATCCCAAAGGATAAAGTCCCGAGGGAGCTTTTCTGGGCTTTCACGGAGGACATGAATTTGTTCTTCGACGACTGCTAGCAGATGGCTCCCCAGATGGCGAGGGGGGGTTCTCCCCCAAGGCTTCCTTTAAAGCGGTTGCCGAAGAATGCGTAAATGAGGAGGTCCTCGCCGTAAAGATGTCCGAGCATGCTGCCCAGGTACCCTTCAGGCCCTTTATGATTTTTTCTCCCAACTTTTTCTAAGTGTTTGGCTTTCCTTGTGCGAGTTTTACCAAGTGTCCTCCTCCCCTTTTTGCAGCTCCTGGGGTATAGTGGATACTTTAGAGCTTGGGCGACAAAACAATCTTCGGTCCGTGCTTGGGCAGAAGATCTTTTGGAGAAGACCAAGGTGTTCTGCGCTAACTCGGTCATTAAGAATGCCGAGTTGAGTAGAATAGCCAAGGAGGAGGTTGCCAAACTCCGGGAGGAACTCTTGAAAGGCCAAGAGGAGCTCTTGAAGGATTTTTCCCATAAGATGTCCATCCTTGACGCGAAGGTCGTCAACCTGAGCTCGGCTAATGAGGCTTATCAAAAGGAGAAAGAGGAAGACTCCGCTCTCTTGGCGAAGGCCCTTGCTGCAAATGCCAAACTTCAGGCCGAGGTTGAGGCCCTGAAGAAGGAGAAAAAGAAGAAAAAGAAGATGAAGAAGCTAGAGAAGGAGGTCACCAAATTGAAAGGTGAGGTGGAAGACCTGTCTGTCAAGTTAGACAAGGCTAACTAGGCCACCAAGGTTGGCTTTCAAGATGGCTTTTGTCTAGCTCGACACCAAGTTTTGGAGAAATATCCAGACCTCGACCTCTCCTTCCTGGCTGCCTTGAACATCCCCGAGGGGCCTCGCTGGACCTGGTCGAAAATTGAGCTCCTGAACCTCCCATTTGCCCCTCATCCAGCACCAAAGGCGGCGGCTAAGGACACTGGGGATGGAGCACCTCATGATGCCGGGGTCCCTTAGATGTTTAGGGATTTTACTTTGTCTTCTTCTTTTTCTTTGTAATCTTCTTCTTGTAATAAGGCCTTCTTAATTACATGTTTCCTTCCCTTAAAATTTGGTCAAGTCTTTGAGCAATAATCTTTGTTTCCAAGAGTTGTTTCGACCACTTTCGGTCTAGGGCTCTCGGGAAGATATTTTTCGCTCTTTTTGTCAACCGTCTTCGGGTAAACGCTAACTTTTGACAAATACCTTAATCAACTTCGGAAGGAATACGTGGTTTTTACAAGTACACACTTGAACTTTGTTTAGCGAGAACTCTTGGGTGGAGTTATTTTCCTGAAAATTGTCTATACTTAGAAATTTTTTTTAACTTGTAAAATTTTTTATCAAAATTCTAAGTGTAGAATTTCTTCAAGGCGTCTGAGTGCCATGTATTCTTCAGCTCTCCGCCTTTGGTATCGCCAAGCTTATAGACTCCGTTTCGAACCTCGTCAAGGACTAAATAAGGCCTTTCCCAGTTCGCCCGAAGTACCCTGTGAGATGGTCTCCGAGGTTCAAAGTCAGCCTTTCGAAGAACGAGGTCTCCCTTCCTTGTTCCTTTTCACCTAACGCGTAGGTTCGTAGCTGTAGCCACTATTTGCTGAGAGGCTTTTCTTCTAAGTTCAACCATTTCTCTGTGTTCGCCAATTAGGTCGAGCTTAGTTCTTAACCCGAGGTAATTCCCTTCCTCGTCGAACATTTGTACCCTGACTAATGGCTAAGCTACTTTGATAAGAATAATGGCCTATGTACCGAAGATGAGTGAGAAAAGTGTCTCACCCGTGGCCCTTCGGGGTGTTGTTCGATAGCTCTATAGCACACTAGGAAGTTCCCTTGGCCATTTTCCCTTTGCTTCCCCCAATCTCTTTTTCAGACCATCTTTTATAGTTCTGTTAGATACCTTTACCTATCCGTTGCTCTGAGGATGGGCTACTGGAGCGAAGTGCATTTTTATCTCGAGGTTGGTGATGAATTCTTGGAACCCCTTGTCAATAAACTTGGAACCATTGTCAGCCACTATCACCTTCGGTATGCCAAATCTGCATACAATGCTCTTGCAGATGAATTTTTGTATGTCCTTTGCCGAAATGGTTGTCAGGGGCTCTGCCTCAACCCATTTAGTGAAGTAATCCACTGCGACCACGCAGAACTTCACTTCTCCAGGTGCCGTCGGGAGTGGCCCGATGAGGTCAATGCCCCAAATTGTAAAGGGGCAGGGGTAGTTAACCGAGGTTATAAATTTTGAGGGTAACCTCTGAATGTTGGCGTGTCTTTGGTAGCTATCACATCTCTGGACAAACTGCCTCGCATCCTTTCATAGGGCGGGCCAGAAGTACCGCTGGCGGAGTATTACTCCTACCAAGGCGTCAATTCCGATGTGGGAACCACAAGTCCCCTCGTGGACTTCTTCGAGAACATTCCCAGTGTCCTATTCGTTGACACACCTTTGTAGCGTACTTGTATACCCCTGCCGTACAATTCTTCTCAGATTAGGAAATATCGTCCGGAACGTCTTCACACTTTTGCTGCTTTGTGAGGGTCATCGGGAAGCTCCAAGGTTGTAAGATACCTTTTTATAGGATTTTTCCATCCTCTTTCTGAGCTCGTTATGCTCATTATTGCTATGCTCGGATGGCTCAATACTTTAGTGGACTTTTTAGACTTAGCCAGGCTATCTGCTTTAGTGTTGTCTCAGTGAGGCACGTTCTCAATGTGGACTGTGTCGAACTCTTGAACGAGCTTTGATGCGAGCTCGTGATACTTTGCTAAAGTTGGGTCCTTCGCGGTATAGTCTCCTGCCATTTGTCGGACCACTAGCTGAGAATCGCTGTGGGCCTTCAGGTTTCTCACGCCAATTCTTTTAGCAAGGCGTAATCCAGCTATAAGGGCTTTATACTTTGCCACATTATTGGTGACGCTGAATCCGAATTTGATGGCTTTTGTGACCTCCATACCCTCAGGACTGCGAATGATTACTCCAGCTCCCTGGTGCTCGGAGTCGGAGGCCCCATCTACAAATAGAGTCCACTATGGTTCACTTTTGCCGAGCTTTGATTGACCATCTCCGGCAATGGGTACTTCGGCAATGAAATCCGCTAAAGCTTGAGCTTTTATTGCCTTCCTCAGTTCATAGGTGATATCATACTCGCCGAGCTCTATGCACCACTTGGAAATCCTTCCCGAGTGGTTTACCCTCTTCATGATATCCCGAGGAGGTAGGTTACTTCGGACAATAATGGGATGGCCTTGGAAATATGGACGCAGTCTTCTGCTTGCAAGCACCAGGGTGTAAATAGCTTTTTGTAGTAGGGGGTACCTGACTTCGGCGCCATGCAAGGACTTGCTCACATAGTATACTGGCCATTGTTCCACCCCCTCTTTCTTCACAAGAACCGAACTTAGTGCCTTTTCCGTGAGTATGAGATATAGTACAAGGGGTTCTCCCTCCCGTGGCTGCCAGAGTGTAGGTAGACGAGCCAGGTAGACCTTAAGCTTTTCCTAGGCCTTTTGGCAATCTTCGTTCCAAGGATGCATATCGTTTCCAAGGTCACCACCATTTTTTGCTGCCTTGGTGAGGACCTTAAAGAACGGTCGGCATCGATCCTCATATCTGGAGATAAACCTGGTAAGGGACGTTATTCTCCCTGTGAGCCTTTGCACATCCTTCGTTGTGGTAGGGATTTGGAATGCTAATAGCGCTTTGACCTTTTCTGGATTAGCATCGATACCTTTTCCGACACCATAAATCCAAGGAACTTACCCGCGCTTACACCGAAGACGCATTTTTCGGGATTGAGGCGGATTCCGAAGGTTCTCAATTGGCGGAAAGTTTCCTCCGAGTCTGCAAAGTGACTGCCAAGCACTCTTCTCTTAACTATTATATCATCGACATAGACTGCCACGTTCCTCTCTATTTGGGCATTGAAGACCTTGTTCATTAGCGTCTGGTAGGTGGCTCCTGCATTTTTATGCCCGAAGGGCATTCTGATGTAGCAATATGTGCCAACTTCGGTGATGAAGGCAGTTTTTTCCTCGTCTTCAGGGTCCATCCTGATTTGGTGATACCCACTGAAGGCGTCGAGGAAACTCAGGAGACCATACTCGGCAGTCGAGTCCACCAACTAGTCTATTGGCGGCAGAGGATACGAATCCTTAGGGCAAGCATCATTCACGTTTCGGAAGTCGATGCACATTCGGAGCTTGTCACTCCCTTCTTTTGTGGCGATAACCACATTACCAAGCCATTCGGGATATTTGACTTCCCTAATTACATTTGCGTCTACTAAGTGCTGGATTTCAGTTTTGACAAGTTGTTTTTGTGAACCGAGAGGCTTCATTTTTTTTTTATGGACGGGCTTCGCCTCTGGGCATACTTTAAGGCTATACTGAATTATGCGAGGGTCTGCCCCAGGCATGTCCTTCAGAGAGTAGGCAAATAGATCTTTGTTCATTAACAAAAGGATACAAGCATATCTTTGTCACCTTTGGCCAATTGTTTCCCCACTCGGGTGGTCCGGCCAGGAATCAGCTCTACATCCTTTATTTCTACTTTTTCCAACTTTTTTATTCCCTCCCCTGCTGTCTCCTCACCTGTCGTGACTGCTCCTTCAGTAGTTGAAGTTTGTATTTGGACCTTTGCTGGCCTTTGTCTAGCCTTGGTAAAGACCCTCCTGACTTCGGCTTGGTCGATGAAGATCTCTGCATCTCCTTCTTTAGTTGTGAAGGTGAATGTTAAGTACTTTACATCCGGGCGGATGTGGAGATTGCCTTGTGTTTGCCTTCCGAGGATGGCGTTGTATGATGAGGGAACATCAATGACGATGAACCTCGTCATAATGGAGGCGAAGAGTTCTTCCTGATTCTGAGGCGAGGCCCCTTTCAGCATTAGGGGAGATCAATGTATTCGAGGACTAGGAGCTCGGATGGCCCCACCCCAAAGCTGGGGGAATTGACTGTGTTGAGGTTGCCTTTTGAGATGACTAATTTAGCCAGTAGGTGCGAGAAGATGACGTCAGTGTTGGAGCCGTCATCCAGGAGTACTCTTTTGACGTCCCAACTCCCTATCCTGGCCATGACAAGGAGTGGGTCATCGTGGGGGAACTTCACTGTGGATCCGTCTCTACGAACAAGTCTGTTTGGCGAGTTCCTATACTCCATTATGGAGATTTCTCTTATCTTTCTTTTCCTCTCAGCCGAGGTTATCCCTGTAGTGATGGTTTGGATGACCTTGCTGATGGCGGCAGATTCTTTCGAGGACTTCGGTCACGACGTCTGTCGGAATCATAGTTCTCCTCATCCCCCATTCTTTGTTCTTCCTTTCTTCCTTTTGTGGAACGCATCCGCAAGTACCGGCAAAGTTGGCCCTGCTTTATCAAGGACTCGATGTACTTCCTTAGCTGGAAGCAGTCTTCAGTGTCATGGCCATGATCTCGGTGGAATTGGCAGAACTTCCTCATGTTCTTCTTATTTTCCAAAGTCATGGCCTTTGGCCTTGGAACTGTAGTCCCTTGTCTTTCCAAGGCCATGAGAATGCTGGCCCTAGTGGCGTTTAAGGGAGGAAATGTCATCGGCCTTTTACCCCTCTGTTTTTTGGGCCTTCCTCCAACCTCATTCTGGTAACGAGGATGGTGGCTTGGTCTTTCGGGTTGAGGGTGTTCCACCTTTTGTCCCCTCATTTGGAGTTCTTCGGCCGTCATATACTGTTCGGCCCTTCGGTAGAATTCTCCCAGGGTGTCTGGGGGGTCCTTGGAGAACTCATAAAAGAGTTGGGAGTGTTAGTGTTGTACCCAAAAGCCAATCATAAGATGATTGTAATTTTGCACATTGAGTCATGATATTTTATTAAGGCATTAATTCAGCAATTATGTTTGTAGTTTTGTTTCTGCGTAACTTAACAAACATAATTGTAACCATGGAATAATGATATTCTTAAACGTCCCTGGTCTAGTATTATTGTGGAGCGGGTTGCAATAATACATAACGACTAGCATATGTGGAGACTAATATGAGATATGTAGTCTACATATGGGTACAAGTTGGAGAACTTGTGTACTGGACTGACCCACCATGAGAACACTGTTAGTGTTGTGCCCAAAAGCCAATCATGAGATGATTGTATTTTTGCACATTGAGTCATGATATTTTATTAAGGCATTAATCCAACAATTATGTTTGTTGTTTTGTTTCTGCGTAACTTAACAAACATAATCGTAACCCTAGAATAATGATATTCTTAAACATCCCTGGTCTAGTATTATTGTGGAGCAGGTTGCAATAACACGCAACGACTAGCATATGTGGAGATTAATATGAGATATGTAGTCTACATATGGGTAGAAGTTGGAGAACTTGTGTACTGGACCGACCCACCATGAGAACACTACATGGATCGTTATATGAGTGTCATAAGTGATTCTTATAGAAACCATGGTATATGTAGTCCTTCGACCTAAGATCATCAAGGTTCCCTACATGTGAGTCACATATTTTGATACTTTCCTTTGTTGCTAGTAACTGAGTGAACTTGAAGGAGGTCATTGGGTATGTCACATATCATGCGGAGGGATTTGTATGATCAAGATGGGATTTGTCCCTCCTATGTAACAGGAGTGATATCTTCGGGTCCTTTGATAGAGTGAGACTTAGAAAATGCATGGCCATGCTCCGATGAGTTGATATATGATATCAATGTCATCAGTTTAAGTTGGTCTACTCGATAATCAAGAAACCAAAGATTGGGCTATACGAGAGTGGCACATTCTATTTCTCGTGCTTAGTCTTGATATCTTGGACAAAGGGACAATGGCATATATCGGTGATGATCATAAAGGTTTAGTCGATTCACCGACAATCTTGTCACTTGGGTAGCAATGATGTGTTGCTAGACACCGCTCATTGCTTATGATCATAAATGTGATTTATGATGATTGCCAACATGGCAAGAGCCTATTGCGTCGCACACATAGAGCTATTTGGATCATTAGAGTGCATGGGCTAATTATTTGGGTTATGGTTTCACTTTAATTTCGTATTAATAATGGGCCCAAGTGTTGAGCCATTATTAAGCCCGAAATTAAAGCCTAATTGGATTAGGGCTTTGAAACCCATTAGGCCTGGAAGTTGAGTCTCACTATAAATACAACTTTTAAGTGAGAAATTCGCAGGTCTCCGTGCCCTAGCCTCAAAAAAGGACAGCCACACTCTTCTCTTGCAATTCCTTGCAGGACGCAAGCTAGCACTGCGAACGCAAGAGAAACGCATCTACCTGGACGTGGTGGAAGTGTGGTGATCCCGAGAGGCTCGTGTGGATACCATAGAGAGCCTGAACACGTCAACTGTTCAGGTTTTGTGATTCGACTCTACAGTTGAGTGAGAGATCTCAACCGAAAATTAGGTATGAAAATTTTCGAACACTCGGTTTACCCCGTTTCACTTGGATCATGGAGGGTTTTGGTTAAATTCTGTTGCGCTGTTTGGTTCCCGAAACCCAACAGGAGTCCCTTCGAAGTCCTCTTATCATTGCAAGGATGCGGATCTCAGGCCAAAAGTCGGGTACACTTAGTGCTTCTCGGTTGAACCTTTCGACGTAGTCGCGAATGGTTTCCCCACTTCGCTGCGCTATGTCGAACATCTATACCGGCATCTTGGCTGTTAGCCTGCTGCCAATGAATTGCTGGGTGAAGGCAGTAGACAGCTCCTGGAAACTTAGGAAGGTTCCGTGAGCCAGGGAGTTATACCATGCCGTCGCTGGACCGGAGAGGGTTACCTCGAAGCATTTGCATAGAGTAGCGTCATCAGCGCCGTGGAGCACCATGCTTCACTTGTAGTTTGTCAGGTGCGCCTGGGGGTCACTACGCCCATCGTAGGTTTCCATGCGTGGTACCCTGAAGTCACTAGGCATGGGCACCTCGACCACTTCCCATACAAAGGGTGACTATTCTCCAGTATAGGTGTCGGATAATCTTGACTAGATTGGTTTTCGGGAGATCTGGTTCTCAACCTTTTCCAGTCTTCCAAGGATTTTTTCCATGAGGGCAGTTGTGTTAGCTTCCCTTTTCTGCCTGATGGTCTCTGGTAATGGTGAACTTCCCCTCATTTTCAGAGAGTAACTTCGGCAACGAGGAGACTGGGACCTTCAGAGTAGGGACAGACTCCGCTTATAGGAGGTCCTAGTTTCTTTTTGGGCCCTTTCTTTGGTGGTTCGTGCCCTAGGGCGCACGTCCTCCATCGATGATGTGTCCTGAGAGCCCTTACTCCTGGAACTCTGGTGGGTGGGCCTCGGGCTCCTCTCCCATCGCGTCGTCGAGGGGGAGGCCCTTCGGGCCGGAGAAGGCTAGGGCCACCTCTGGTCGAGCTGCGGAGTCATCTCAGCGACGATGGAGCGCTGGAAGTCTAGCAAGAAGCCTATCATCACCGTTAGGGGGCGGTCGTCTTCTGATACAGGAGTTTCTGTAGTGGGCTGCTGGGTCACCGGCTGAGCCTCCAACGTAGAGGTGGACTTCGGGAGCCTCTTGTGTTTTGAACGCCGAGTCTCTACGACGGCGACCTAAGAAAGGATTCCCACAAACAGCGCCAAATAATGCCTTTCTGCATCTTCATCGTGAAACATGGTGAGCCTGGAGCAGAAACTTCTGGTGAGGGGACGCCTAGATGAGGGGCCTTGCTGGGAGAGACTACCTGAAACGCTCAAAGAACGAGGGGTAAGAGGTCCCCAGAATGTTTTTCCAGGGAGAAGCCTCCGACGCCCAAGTCAGTTTTTGGGAAAGGGAGAATGAGTAATGTGTGGAAAGACTTTTTCCCTTGGAGTCCGATCGCCTTATCTAGGGTACTTCCCGAATATTTATAAGGAGATGTATAGGAGAAGTCCGTTTGCCACAGCCGGCCCAGATCGTGACAAGTGTTCGGTCAGATGTGGTCCGTACCTTCGGGTGTGGGGGGGCCTCTAGTCGGCCATAGGCCGCCTGGTTAGGAGCCTAGGGTGGTGTGTTAGAGCGTGTCCGAGGGCGGCATGTCAGAGCTGTACGAGTACGGTGTGTCAGAGGCTCCTTAATTATTTCTGCTGTACCCTTGAGATCCCTTCGGTAGAAGAGAGCTCTTTGGAATATGAGGGCTTTCTGTCGAGATTATTTTAGTGATCCGGGAATTCCCTCGCCAAGGGTGGTCTCATTTGGGGATGTTCTTCCCTGCCGAAGGTGGTGAGCCTTTGCCTCCCAAAGCCGGTTTGATCACCTTACCGAGGATGGCAATACACAATACTCCCGAAGTTGGTACTGTCACTTCCAGGGGTGATGATGGATCGCTGAGGTCGGATATTAAAGGGGCCAGACCCCTTTTTTTCTGAAGTCTGTGCTCGCGTTCCTTGTGGTTGATGCTTGATTTTCCAAGGGTGGTGCTCAACCTTTCCGAGGGTGGTGCTTTGGGTTTGAAGGGTGGTAGCACTTTGGCTATCAGATGGTTTGCACCAAAGAACAAATGAATTGATGACATGTGGACACTGAAAAAAAGATAAAAGAACTAGGGGAATATGAAACGTCATGAGTATCCCACGAAACTCTATAACTATTTGGGAAAAACTAGTTCTAATATGATTTTTGAACCTTGGGCAAAAAATAGACAAGAAGCCAAACAAAGGGTGGAAGAGCCTCGAACTCCAAGGCACCCAAAGAATGACCCCCAAGAGCGCTCTAACCTCAAATGATTAATAAAGCTCAAACACGCCTAATAATAGTCAGAGATTACCCCAGTGAAATGAAAAGGACAAGTGCATTATCTTTTGTTTGAAACATAAACCCCCAAATTAGTCATGGATCTATAATGATCGAACTTGTAATAAATGCATTCTTTATCTGACATTAACCTTTCAAAATATCTTCGAAGACTAGGTTTTCCTCTTCAAGAAAACTTCCAAGAGAATGTACCTCAACTAAGCTCCCAATGAGCGATGAAAGAAACTTATGGCATCTAAGTCCCTTAACTTTGTGACTTAAAATGGGGGAGGCATGTGATGGCCGAAGGTACCAAAGAACCTCGGAGGATAATAACACACTAAGGACACTTTAGGTGAATCTACTCTGATGCTATTTCTCCACCAAAGGGGTACTTAGGGGAAATGTATTGAGTTGAACTAGCATTTTGGAAAGTAGTGCTCCAAGGACCGAGGTTACCCTTTTGAGGAAAGATGGCCAAAGTACACACACTGGAGGTCATGCCCCAAAGTAAGCTTGGGAAAACAACCACCCCTGAGGTACCTTCTCCTAAAGTCCTCATCCATACAAGACAAAAACTGCTACGTTAGGGAATTGTGTGGTCTTGGTGTAAATACCAAGGCAGTCTCTTGGAGGGATGATCCTAGTGTTATGATTCAGTGGTCCTCCCTTTACCATACGCTTGTCCTAGCTAGATGTGAGGCTACCATATGCCCAACCTATAAATAATAACGGACTCACTCCACCAAGGGTAAAAGAAAAAAGTTTCTATCTTTTCCTTTGTCCATAACGCTGTCCTAAAACACAACTGACTTGGGCGTTAAAGGCTTCTTTTCTAGGAGCTCCTAAACCTCTTTTCTTTGCATTGCAAGAGCAAGCAGTCTAGGTGACCTGAGGGAACTATTCAGAGGAGCAACAAGTCTAGATGACTTCATGGAACTATTTAGAGGTATGGAAGAGGATAGTGACCACCATGCATATATTTTGGTCCAAAGGGACTTCTCCTCTTCCTAGTTCTCACACAGACATCACCTCATGCCTAGTGAGTTTTGGCCCTTAACTTACACCTAGTAAGCCTGGTTCGTCTATGTCCTAGTGAGGTAAGCTCATTGATTAACCTTTCCTTTGTTTTTGCATTGGTGAACATGGTGGATGCCATTTGCTTAAGCTCAAAGAAACTCATTACGCATACTAGGCTTTTGCATAATACCTTAAGTCATTGGCTTGATTAGGCCATTAAGGTACTAAGCCCTTACCCCCGTAAGGCACACTAGGCTCCCACTTAGTGCCTCGAGCTATAAGCTTGTCTAGGTTACTAAGTTACTAAGCTTTGCCCATAATCAATGCACTAAGCTTTCATATGGTGCCCTGAGCCATAAGGCCCACCTAGGTCACCAGTGTACTAAGCCTTTACCTTTATTTTACCTAAGGTGCACTATGCCTTTTATTTTTATATCAAGTCATGACTTGTCTAGGCTACAAGTGCACTAAGTCTTTACCTTAGGTGTTGCACTATTCATCATTACTTGGTTCACCTTATTATGGTGAGATTTGCCATTGATGGACTTATTTTACTAAGTTCAAAGAAACTGATCCTAGACACTAAGGTTTCACATTGGTACCTCGAGCCCTAAGGCTTGGCTACGCCATCAATGGTCATTAAACCCTACTAGCATGCATAATGGTCTTTATTGTGATGCTTGTGGCTGTTCTGCGCTTAAAAATCAAACTAGCTCCTCCTAAGGCCCACTTCGATTTTTGAAAACTCATTGAAATTTCCTAGCTTTAAGGAGAGCTATAGGAGTCCCAAGGCACCATCTAGTATGTTTTTACACAATGCCCCCTGGCTCTTCCACTAAAACCCTACTCCATGAACCCAAGTTGGCCCCAAAATGGCATCTTGCACCATGGTGTTAGGGGTAGTGCTGCAACACCGTAAGCCATTTGCCTCACCCTAACTAGTGCCCTCGTGGCACCACGGCACAAGGGTGGCACTACGGCATCAGGGCTTCAAGTTATGCTATTGCAAACTTTTTCTATTGCTACTTTGGGGGCCTCCCATGTTTCCTAAACTTCCATACCAAGCTAACATAAGCTCCAGTTATGTTTAGTTGCTATAATAAGAGCATTCCATGCCAAACTGACCAAGAAACAAGTGTTCAATTCTTCTACACAAGAGCATGATTCTACCTAGTCCATCATAAGCAATATCTATCATAACCTATGCATATCTCCTAAAATACTTGAAACCATAAGCAATCGAGCTAAGACACACATCATACAAGTGCATAAACTAAATCTTTTTCCTCAATTAATGGGGATAAGCAATTAAGTTAAGACATCCATTGTCATGCCCTAAACTACCCCTAGCCCATGCCATTCTAAGCATTTCAAGCGTTTTGTATCAAAACTCAAACAAATAGCACTATTGGTTGGCTCAAGTCATGAGTTCCATGACAATTAAGTTAAACTAGCACTTAATGTCTCTATTTTTAAACAAAATAGCAAAAATTATTTAGGCTAGTTATGAAAGTCTGTTTTGTGCCATCTTTTGAAAATAAGCTAGTTTTAGATGCTATTTTAAAGCAAAAATAGCCTGGGCAACAAAGACAACACAAACAATAAGATCCAAGATTATCTGAGCCAACAAATACATTGAGATGTTCTAATGTGCCTAGGTAGGCCTACAAGTGGCCACCCTCAGTTACATACATAAGTACATATGCGTAACTTCTAAGCACCAAACTTCTATAACACTCATATACAGCCTTGAGACCATCAATAAACTATACTAGGCACTAAACACAGACTCATATCTCTAGCTAGTTCCCATTAATTCAGCAATTGAATGCCTAAAAATAAAGTACCACTAAGCTTGACTACTAGCATATATTGAGCATTAGCTTGGTTAACCAAACACTTAGTTCCAGAATGTACTTAAAAGCTCAAAACACACACACAAGTCTCGAAGTTTAATCAACCAAACTCTTCCCTAAAAAGAAAACAATCAGGGCATGAGTTTTCCAACTTAGTAAAGATCAACACAACATATATATATGCCTACTTAAGTCATAGTTTCATATCATAATAATTCCTTTAAGATCTTTGCACAAATGACATGAAAACACAATGGCACAGCACAATATGTATATAAACACTATAAGGTCAACATACGCAACAAAAGCAACAAAACATGCAAACACACATACAACAACACCAGTTATAATTAATAGCTTCTAGGGTTTAGCAAGCATTCCCCATTACTTACATTTAATTTTAGGTAACAAAACTTAGTGAGATCTAACCTAAACATAAAGCTCCAAATCCTGGAATGGGTTGGCCTAACCTATAATGGAATCCTAATACTTGTCCTAACATATCTAGCTAGAAACTTCTTAGACACTTGAAGGTATCCCTAGTCCCTAAATAACTTTTTGGCTCACTTGGCTTAAAACCATCACCTAAGGCCTATAATTCCACTTGAACCACAAGTCAAGCTTTTGATTCTACGTGAAACCATACTCAGTTAATCCTTACCATAATCAAACTCTAGTAAAAGCCTCTTGAAGCTCATTTGACCTTGATTCTTAGTTCTTTGGAGTCAAGGCAACTTCCCTTTTTTAGTGTTAACCTTGAATCTCCACTCTTCTTCTTCCGCCACTTGAATTTTGCCAAAAATTTGCTAAAGTGTGCTAGAAACCTCCTTCCACAACTCAAATGGATTCTAGAAACCTGATCAAACCCAAGTTTTGGTTAGTGGAGGCATGCACATCCCAGCCAAAGACATGTGGCAATGAAATGGGTCAAAACTCAACCTTGGTAAGCCTACCTCCTTGCATGATACAAAGCAACCATTGCCTTATTTAATTGCTTAATTTCCTCACTTGATACACATTTCTAATCAAGTTTATTGAGTCCCTCAATAAAAATCAATATCAACACTAGGAAATGACCTTAGCACCTATACTTTTCTTAGGCCCAGTTAGGACAAAACTTCATTGTCTCTCCTTAAAACCCTTAAGTTCCCCTTGTTAGGTCCTAACCTTCCAAATTCATTCTTCCTAAGTCATTTCCTTCTTCCTTCCTATTAGCCACAGGCCTATGCAAGTTAGGGGCATGACAATCTACCCTTTAATAAATTTGGTCGTTCGAATTTTCTAGCAACTTTGGGAACAAACTTGGGTATTTCCTTGGCATTTCAACTTTTGTGTCTCAAGTTGCTTCCTCCTCTATATGGTTTGTCCATTGGACTATAACCATTTAAATCCACTTGCTTTTTAGCTTCCTAGCGTCCTTAGCCAACACTCTAAGTAGTTTTTGTTCATAAGCAAGGTTTGAAGTTATGGAGACACTAATGGCTGATATTACTTGTTTGAGGTTAGAAATGTACCTCTTTAGCATACTTACATGAAAGGTATCTTGTATATGCCTCAACTCAGGGGTAAGTCTAACTTGCATTCCGCATTGCCCATTCTTTCTTGGATTTGATATGGTCTAACATATCTTGGGGCTAACTTGCCCTTCTTTCAAAATCTAACCACTCCCCTCATTGGTCACACTTTCAGCCAAACAAAATGCGTAACCTAAAATTCCAAATCCCTTCTTCTTTTCATTTTAGCATATTCTTCCTTTTTATTATTGGCTGCCTTGATTTTTTTTAACCGCCTTGATCTTTTTTTGGTTTCACACACTAGATCTGGCCCAATCTCTAGCTTATTACAAGGTTGATGCCCACAATGGGGAGTGATACACTTTCTACCATATAATGCCTTATAAAGGGGCATCTTAATCACTCAATGGTAATTGTTATTATAAAAGAACTCCACTAGGGGCAAGTGTTGGTCCCAATCTTCTTGCAAGTCTGTGGCACAACATTTTTTCATGTCTTCCAACACTTAAATAGTTCTTTCTATTTGTCGATCAGTTTGGGGATGGTAGGCTGAACTAAGCTTTAGTCGGGTTCCTAAAACATGGTGTAGGGACTTCCAGAACTTGGAGACAAATCTTGGGTCTTTATCTAACACTTTATCATCAAGGACATATACAACCTCACAATTTCTTTTATATCCAACTTTGTAAGCCTATTTAGAGGATTGGTAAGGTTAATAAGAAAAAAAATGAGCTGACTTAGTAAGTCTATCCACATTGATCCTTATAGCATCATGTTTTCTTCTAGTCATTGGCATTCCAACTATAAAGACCATGGCTATTAAGTCCCATTTCCTTTTGGTATAGGTAAACACTATAGTTTACCCCTAGGTTTCTGGTGTTATACCTTAACTTGTTAGTAAGTTAGGCATTTTGATACAAAGACACAAATGTCTTGTTTCATGTAAGGCCACCGAAAATGTTCTTTCAAGTCTTTGTCATCTTTAAGGTTCCTGGGTGTACACTTATCTTACTATTATAGGTTTTCCTTAGGATCTGGTTCTTAAGTTCACCTTCACTGGACACATAAATTTTATCTTAAAAGTGCAGTAATCCTTGCCTATAGGAAACCCTTGGAATAGTTTTCCATGCATTTGCCCAAAGTCTTAGCAGGATCTTTATTATGGTGTCAAGCTTTTTTAACTAGTTCTTTCCATTCTAATCTAATGGTGACAACATTCACTTGGTCTAGCTCCCATTGTTTTTACTTATTTGCTAGCCAAGTCAGGTTATTGAGTTTAACTCTACTTTCTTCACTTTCAAGCTTTAGCACCTTAGTATGCTTCCTCTTCAAGGGATCAGCTACAATATTAGCTATGTTTGAGGTGTACTTAATGGTACAAAAATCTTTGAGGTATTCCAGCCACCTTTTTTGCCTCATATTCAAGTCCTTTTATGTGAGGAGGTACTTCAAACTCTTACGATCTAATGTAGTAAGTTAACGTAAGAAACAGGGTTGAACTCACCGAGCTCGAGATAAAGAAAATTGGGAATTTTCCCTAGAAAAGGGTAATTGATTCTTTACTCGAGTATGGTATAAGACATGACACTAAGAGTCAATTTATACAGTTGCATAAAGCCTTAATCCTAAAAGTAATAGAAAACCCAAAAGACTAGGAATCCTAAGATAAATAGGTAACCTAAAAAGTAGGAAATAAATCACTACAAAACAAATAAAACACTAGAATGATAAAGTCTATTTCTTTCCCTTCCTTTTAGCCTTCTTTTGATTTTCCTGTTCTAGAAATTTGTTAACCATATACTTCACATCAGTCCCCTCCACTTGAGAAAAACTTATCCTATAGTTTGCTGGAAGATCTGAATATAAAGGCTTATCAGAGGGATAATAAGGGAAAATGTCCACCACATTGAATGTCTTAGAAATATCCATACTATCTGGCAATTCGATCACATAGGCATTATTGTTGATCCTTTTCAGAACCTCGTATGGACTATACTTTTGATGCTGCAACTTACTATAAGTACCCATTGAAAATTGTTCTTTTCAAAGGGACACCATCACCTGATCACCGACTTCAAAAATTTGCTCACGACGATGTCAACTAGCTACCTGCTTATACCTCTGGTTTGCTTGTTCTAGCCGTTGTTTAACTTCAGCTTGGACATCGTGCCATTAAGTTTCCATATTCTTTGCTGCCTTGCTATTTCCAAATTTGTTTGGTAACCTTGCTAGATTAATTGCATGCTGCAGAGGCTTAGTATAGACAAAAAAAATGGAGACTGCCCATTTGCGTCATGAACCACGTTATTGTAGGCAAATTCTGCTTAGGCCAATACTAAATCCCACTACTTATGATGGTCATAGCAGATACTCTGTATCAATTAACTAGTGTTTTATACCTCTGTTTGGTCATCTATCTAAAGATGAGTTATGCTATTGAACTATAAGAATGAATTGAATAGACGCCATAAGGTCCGCCAAAAGTGCCCCTAGAACATACTATCACAATTAGATGTGATGGTTTTAGGAACTCCATGTAAACGAATGACCTCCTTAAAAAAGAGCCTTGCTATCCCACTGGCATCAACAGTCTGCTTACAACCAAGGAAATGCGCCATCTTAGAAAACCTATCAGTAACAACAAAAATAAAATCCATGCCTTGTTGGGTTATGGGCCAGCCCTAGGACAAAATCCATGGATAGGTCTTCCCAAATATTTTCTGAAACTGGCAAAGGCATATATAGTCTAGAGTTTTGCAGTTGACCCTTGAAGACCTAACAAACATAGCACCTCTTCACTAGGCTGTCAACATCCCTCTGTATATGAGGCTAGAAATGTTGCTCCTCCATGGCAGCAAATGTTTTATCACATCCCAAATGCCCAGCAAAACCACCCTCATGCAAGTCACGAATCAAGTTCCTTGATTCCCTATTAATGAGTACTTAGGGATACAAAGCTGATTCCCTTTTAAAACAAAGTCATCCAGAAGATAAAAATCATAAAAAAAATAACTGAAAATACACTTTTCCCATACCTCTTGGAAATCTCCGTTAGTGGGATACAGCTCCTTTAGCTCATCAAAGCCAATGATCTCCTACTTCAAAGTTACCAACAGATTGGCTCTCTTACTCAATGCATCGGCCACCTTATTTTGCACTCCAGATTTATGAACTAGCTTGTATGGAAATTTCTGAAGAAACTACATCCATCTTGTGTGCATATCATTGCTACTTCACCTTTGACTGTTCAAATACTTCAAAGAATCATAATTAGAGCATATAATGAATTCTCTACCCATGAAAGCATCATGATTAGAGTATATAATGAATTCTTTACCCATAAGATAATGCTCCCAGTTCTTCAAGGCGCGGACAGTAGAATTGAACTCCTTGTCATAGGTTGTCCACCCAGACAATAGAATAGAACTCCTTGTCATAGGTTGTCCACTTACGCTTTGCCTCGCTGAGTTTTTCACTAAAATAGGCTACCAAACACCCTCCTTGAGATAGAACAACACTAATTCCCATGCTGTTGACATCACACTCTACCTCGAACAAGGACTCAAAAATTGATAGTGCTAAAATAGGGGTGGTACACAACCTTTCCTTTAGCAAGCTAAAACTCGCCTCAACCTTGTCTCCTTACTGGAATCTGCCCTTTTTTAGGCATTTAGTAATTGGGGTAGCGATGGCGCTGAAATCCCTAATAAATCACCAGTAAAAGGTTACCAACCCATGGAAACTCCTTACCTCCATAACCGTTCTGGGGGTTGGCCATTCCTTGATAGCCTAGCTTTTCACCTCATCCACATGAATGCCATTAGCACTCACCACATAACTGAGGAATAATAGTCGAGACGTCATAAAGCTGTGCTTCTTCAAATTCACATACAACTTATTTTCCTGCAAGACTATTAACACTTCTCAAATATGCAAAAGGTGATCCGACTCTGAATGACTATAGATCAGTATATGATCAAAATAAACCACTACAAATTTCCCAGTAAAAGGCTTCAATACCTGATTCATAAGCCACATAAAGGTGCTAGGAGCATTGGATAGCCTGAAAGGCATAACCAACCACTTATATAGGCCTTCTTTTTGTTTTAAATGTCGACTTCCACTCATCCCCCTGACTTGAAATGAATCTAATGATACTCACTCCTCAAGTCAATATTTGAAAACACCACAGCTTCATGCAACATGTCTAGCATAACATCTAACCGTGGGATTAGAAAATGATAACCAATAATAATTTTGTTGACTACCCTACTGTCAACACGCATTCTCTAACTACCATCTAATTTTGGGGTCAACAACATCGGAACCACACATAGACTCATACTCCCCTGAATGTGTCCATCGCACAATAGCTCTTCTACCTTTTCCTTTAACACCTCATTCTCCTATGGACTCATCTGATAGTGTGGTAGATTTGGAAAACTTTCCCATAGAAATAAATCAATATGATGTCGGATCTCCCTTAGTGGTGGAAGCCCTTCAGGAAGCTTCTCCAACAAAATGTCGCTAAACTCTAACAATAAGGACTGTAATGTTCCTAAATCAACTAGTGTTTTTTTGCTGTCTGTATTTAGGACTACATCACTACTGATAATATTCTCACAAATGACATGCATCCATATCTACTATATCACAATAAACCTCATCTTTATACTGCCCTGGGGAGAAATGAACCTTACACATTTCTGTCACCCTAATTTTGTTCGCGACCTTGATCCACCCAATGGTATAGGAATTCATATGCTTTTCCATCTATAGACCCAACTATTTGACTACATCATTGTTGATAATATTCTCACAACTTCTACTGTCAATAATCACATCAAACAAGTAAATAGTAATGGTGCATCAAGTCCGAAACAACTAGTGTCATTGAGACAGCTCTTCCTGCTTCGGACTCAACATCACCTTCTATATTACATTAGTCACAATCTCATCTTTCTCTTCCTTATACTTATCTTCCTCCCTATTAGGTCCATAACTAATTTCTCCCTCATCTTCACGCTCAACAACATTAGCCATCCTCCTTGGACACTCATTGATAGATGACCGGGGTTGAGACATTTATAAAACACATTTCATTTTGGTCTAAAGTATGCATTATTGGTTGTTGTCCCTAGTTGGGGATTAATTGCTGGCTTTGACACTTCATTGGGTCCAGTTGCCCTCTATTTTCCACCCACCTTCTTTTCTTGAAAATGCACACATTTCTTTGTAGGCCCATCGATAGACCTCTCTACTGGGGCCTTTGAATTCTCCCTACCACAACTTCAGCATGGAAGCTCAATATAAAGCTTTGTCCAACTACCTTCATGTAGCATCGACTTTGTACTCGTGGCCAAATTCTTTGTCTCTGTTATCTCTCACACCACTTGCACCCGATAGTTTTCCAAATTGCTAGTTTCAACCCCTCAACATACCATGACACCTTTTGGTCCTCTTCTTCCCATAAATCATTTTTCTTAGACAACCTCATAAACTTTGAAGTATAATCTAAAATAGATTGCATGCCCTATCGTAACCTCTGATATTGCTGGAACAGTATCTACTCATAGTCGGGTGGAAGGAAATTCTAATGTATCAGATACTTTATCCGATACCATGTCCTAATTGGGGGTCTCCCCTTTCTGTGCCTTCTAGCTTGTAGCCTCTCCTACCAAGTGGATGCTTCTTTCCTTAGCTGGCAAGCAACCAACTTAACCTACTTTTCCTTAGGAATATCCATGTAGTCAAATAATCGATCAACCTCGTTTAACTAGTTAAGGATATCCTCGCCACCTAGGTTTTCATTGAATGGCCGAACATCCGCCTTAATCTGATACTCCCCCATATTTTGACCATGGCTAGCACCTTGCCTATGGTGACCTAGATAGAATGTCTCATTGTCATCAAACTCTTCATCCATGTAAGCCTACTATCCATATCGATACACGGGAAGAACCTAGTCAATAAGCTGGTCGAGGGGTGAATCATCCTAATCTCATAACTTACCACCATTCTAATTCCTATTGGCATCTAACCCTAGGGCATGGAATTGAGTAATGATCTTGTTGAAGCATTCTTCTATACGTTGTATTCGATGATCCAGCCGCTCCCCAAGCCACTGCTTAATTCGTTGCTTCAAAGCCTATAATGCCACTCCACTATCAAGCGAAGTCCTAGCCCCAGGATAATCATTGATAGGATCGCTGCCTCCTAGTGCTGTCAGGTTAGCCATCAAAGAATAGGTGATTTGACCTACTTTGATACCACCTGATGTAACGAGTTAGCACAAGAAACAAGGGCCAAACTCGTCAAGCTTGGAATAGAAAAAATTGGAAATTTCCCCTAGAGGAGGGTAATTGATTCATTAGTCAAGTCTACAATAAAACATGACATTAAAAGTCTATTTATAAAGTTACATAAAGCCCTAATGCTAAAAGTAATAGAAAACCCAAAAGACTAGGAATCCTAAGATAACTAGGAAACTTGAAAAGTATGAAATAAATCACAACAAAATAAATAAAATATTAGAATGATAGAGTATATTTCTTTCCCTTTTTAGCCTTTTTCTGATCCTTCTGTCCTAGAGATTTGTCAACCATACACTCCATATCATGATCAATAAAGACTTAAAATTTATTGCCTAGCAAATAATGCCTCCATCACTTAAGGCCAAACACCACAACAGCCAATTCTAGGTCATGGACTGGATAATTCTTTTCATATTGTCTCAACTACCTTGATCCATAAGTAATGGCTTATTTTCCTTGCGTTAATACATAGCCTAACCTTATCATCAATGCATCTGTGTATGCCTCAAAAGGTTTTGCAGGCTCAAGCAATATTAGGGTAGGGGCTGTGGTTAATTTCTTCTTTTGTTCCCGGAAGCTATGCTCACACTCATTTCCCTACTCAAACTTTTTGTATTTCCTTGTCAATTGGGTTAGTGGGGTAGCTATTATAGAGAAATTTCACACAAACCTTTTGTAATAGCTTGGCAACCCTAGAAAACTCCTTACTTCCATTACATTTTGGGGTTACTTATATTCCTAGATAGCCTTGATCTTCTTTGGATCCACTGTCAACCCCTGTCCATTAATATTATGGCCTAAAATTCCTACTCTAGTGGTTTAGAAATTGCACTTTTCCATTAATAATGTGGCCTAAAAGTCCTGCTCCAGTGGTCCTGAAAATGGCACTTACTTAACTTTCCATATAATTGATATTTCTTTACAAAGTCAAGAACTAATCTCAAGTGTTCTTCATGAGTGTTCTTATCCTTTGAGTACACCAAAATATCATCTATGACCACTTCCACAAAGTAGTCTAAGTAAGGTTTAAATATTTTCTGCATAAGGTCTATGAAAAGGCAAGGGTATTTGTGAGCCTAAATGACATCACTGTATACTTAAAGTGACCATATCTTATTTTAAAGGTAGTTTTTGAAATATCTTCTTCCTTAACTCATAGCTAGAAGTATCTAGACTTAAGATCAATCTTTGAAAATACTCTTACTTCCTTTAATTGATTAAATAGATATTCTATTATACGAAAAGGATGCTTATTTTTTTGTAGTCATTGCATTAAGCTTCCTATAGTTAATGCATAACATAACATAAGGGTTCCATCCTTTTTCTTCACAAATAGCACTAGTGCTCTTCATGGAGACATACTTAGTCTAATGAAACCCTTTTCAAGAAGTTCATCAACCTACTTCTTAAGCTCATTCAATTTTTGTATGGCCATTCTATATGGGGCTATTGACATGGGAGTAGTTCCTGGTACTAACTTAATCTCAAATTCAACTTCTCTTAATGGAGGAAGTCCTAGCAAATAAGAAGGAAAAACTTTTGGATATTCTTTAACTATGGGGATTTTATTTAACTCATCAACCAATTTATCCCTATTTAGCCTTATATACTCATCCTTAGAAACTATAAGGATTTGTTCCACAACTTTTAATCGTCAAGTCTTATATAACTTAAGTGAGTTATTCAAGTCATAAGCTTCTAAACTAGGTAAGATTAGCTTTCTGACTTGATAGTCTATCACTACATTATTTTCAGGAAGCCAATTCATGCCTAAATTACTTCAAAACCATTGGTCTTAAGTATTATCAAATCCACCTTTAGTTCCAATTTTCATAGCCTAATAAAAAAATTTTCAATATGTGATGTCTGAAAATTATTTCTTGACTAACATTTTTAATTAAGTATATTTCAGATAAAGTACTTATTTCCAGGTTTATATCCTTCACAATTCTAGCAGATATAATGAAAATTGAAGCACTAGTATCATACAACACAGAAACAAGCCTATTATTAAGGTAAAGTTTACCTTTGAGTGCATCCCTATTTAGCCTTCCATGGCCTTGTTCCCTTCCTTCTGGTTCTGTTTCTTGTGGTTTCCTGGTATGGAAGACCCTTCTTTGTTGTTGGTTCTATCCCTTGTGCAAAGGTTGCTGACTTGGCCCTCCTAGTGCTTATTTTTGTGGTGGCGGGGGTACTTTCCTTTTAGGTGGGTGCATTTTGAGCCACTGAAAACCAAACCTCCCTAATAACCAATTTTCTTCCTTATTTATAGGGTAATCTTCAACTCAATACTCTTATGAGCCACATTTTAAACAACCATCAATCAGCTTGTAGCATGGTTTATAACCATGATGCTGTTGGGTTTCGGAAGCCAAACAGCGCAGTGGAATTTAACCGAAACCCTCAAGAATCCAAGTGAAACGGGGTAAACCGGGTGTTCAAAAATTTTAATACCTAATTTTCGGTTGAGATCTCTCACTCAACTGTAGAGTCAAATCACAAAACTTGAACAATTGACGTGTTCAAGCTCTCTATGGTATCCACACAAGCCTCTCGGGATCACCATGCTTCCACCGCGTCCCGGCAGATGTGTTTCTCTTGCGCTCGCAGTGCTAGCTTGCGTCCTCTAAGGAATTGCAAGAGAAGAGTGCGGCTGTCCTTGGGAGGCTAGGGCAAGGAGACCTGGGAATTTCTCACTAGAAGTTGTATTTATAGTGAGACTCAACTTTCAGGCCTAATGGGTTTCAAAGCCCTAATCCAATTAGGCTTTAATTTCGGGCTTAATAATGGCTCAACTATTGGGCCCATTATTAATACGAAATTATTGTGAACCCAAAACCTAAATTATTAGCCCATGCACTCTAATGATCCAAATAACTCTATGTGTGTGACCCAATAGGCTCTTACCACGTTGGTGTTAATGTTGTGCTCAAAAGGCCAATCATGAGATGATTGTATTTTTGCACATTGAGTCATGATATTTTATTAAGGCATTAATCCAGCAATTATGTTTGTTGTTTTGTTTCTGCGTAACTTAACAAACATAATTGTAACCCTAGAATAATGATATTCTCAAACGTCCCTAGTCTAGTATTATTGTGGAGCGGGTTGCAATAATACATAACGACTAGCATATGTGGAGACTAATATGAGATATGTAGTCTGTATATGGGTACAAGTTGGAGAACTTGTGTACTGGACCGACCCACCATGAGAACACTACATGGATCGTTATATGAGTGTCATAAGTGATTCTCATAGTGATCATGGTATATGTAGTCCTTCGACCTAAGATCATCAAGGTTCCCTACATGTGAGTCACATACTTTGATACTTTCCTTTGTTGCTCATAACTAGTGAACTTGAAGGAGGTCATTGGGTATGTCACATATCATACGGAGAGATTTGTATGATTAAGATGAGATTTGTCCCTCCTATGTAACAGGAGTGATATCTTCGGGCCCCTTGATAGAGTAAGACTTAGAAAAATGCATGGCCATGCTCGGATGAGTTGATATACGATATCAATGTCATCAGTTTAAGTTGGTCTACTCTATAATCAAGAAACCAAAGATTGGGCTATACGAGAATAACACATTCCATGTCTCGTGCTTAGTCTTGATATCTTGGACAAAGGGACAATGACATATATCGGTGATGATCATAAAGGTTTAGTCGAATCATCGACAGTCTTGTCACCTGGGTTGCAATGATGTGTTGCTAGACACTGTTCATTGCTTATGATTATAAATGTAATTTATGATCATTGCCAACGTGGTAAGAGCCTATTGGGTCACACACATAGAGCTATTTGGATTATTAGAGTGCATGGGCTAATAATTTGGGTTTTGGGTTCACAATAATTTCGTATTAATAATGGGCCCAATAGTTGAGCCATTATTAAGCCCGAAATTAAAGCCTAATTGGATTAGGGCTTTGAAACCCATTAGGCCTGGAAGTTGAGTCTCACTATAAATACAACTTCTAGTGACAATTTCACAGGTCTCCTTGCCCTAGCCTCCCAAAAGGACAACCGTATTCTTCTCTTGCAATTCCTTGGAGGACGCAAGCTAGCACTGTGAGCGCAAGAGAAACGCATCTACCGGGACGTGGTGGAAGCGTGGTGATCCCGAGAGGCTCGTGTGGATACCATAGAGCTCTTGAACATGTCAACTGTTCAAGTTTTTTTATTCGACTCTACAGTTGAGTGAGAGATCTCAACCGAAAATTAGGTATGAAAATTTTTGAACACCCGGTTTACCCCATTTCACTTGGATCCTGGAAGGTTTCGGTTAAATTCCGCTGCACTGTTTGGCTCCCGAAACTCAACAATTGGCAATGATCATAAATCGCATTTATGATCATAAGCAATGAGTGGTGTCTAGCAACACATCATTCCTACTCAAGTGACAAGATTGTCGATGATTCGACTAAACCTTTATGATCATCACCGATATATGCCATTGTCCCTTTGTCCAAGATATCAAGACTAAGCACGAGACATGGAATGTGTCACTCTCGTATAGCCCAATCTTTGGTTTCTTGATTACCGAGTAGACCAACTTAAACTGATGACATTGATATCGTATATCAACTCATCCGAGCATGGCCATGTATTTTTCTAAGTCTTACTCTATCAAGGGGCCCAAAGATATCACTCCCGTTACATAGGAGGGACAAATCCCATCTTGATCATACAAATCCCTCCGTATGATATGTGACATACCCAATGACCTCCTTCAAGTTCACTCAATTACGAGCAACAAAGGAAAGTTTCAAAGTATGTGACTCACATGTAGGGAACCTTGATGATCTTAGGTCGAAGGACTACATATACCATGATCACTATGAGAAACACTTATGACACTCATATAACGATCCATGTAGTATTCTCATGGTGGGTCGGTCCAGTACATAAGTTCTCCAACTTGTACCCATATGCAGACTACATATCTCATATTAGTCTCCACATATGCTACTTGTTATGTATTATTGCAACCCGCTCCACAATAATACTAGACTAGGGACGTTTGAGAATATCATTATTCTAGGTTACAATTATGTTTGTTAAGTTACGCAGAAATAAAACAACAAACATAATTACTGGATTAATGCCTTAATAAAATATCATGACTTAATGTGCAAAAATACAATCATCTCATGATTGGCCTTTTAGGCACAACACTAACAGATGCTTGCCACAAGTCTTTCCAAACTATTAGGACCCCTTTTGATTCTTCATTTCTTTTTTAGGCTCTTAAACAACTGGCTCTTCTTTGGCTCTCTTTCTAAGTCCTTTCTATGCACCACTGGCACCTCCCTAAACCCTTTTCTCTTAATCCTTAAACTCTTGTTCTAAGGCAAAAGCCTTTTGAACAAATTTATATTAGTCTTTAATGCCAACAACCTTGAGGATTTGCTTTCCAACGCAGGTCTCAATGCCCTCATAAACCTTTTGCTTTTCAACTCCTCCTACCCATCATATTGAGGGGCATATCTTATTAGACTATTAAATTTCTATTCATACTCCACCACAAAAAGCTCTTCATGGTCAAGTTGATCAAACTCAACTTGCTTCTAATCCTTAAGGGCTTTACTCACATACTGTTGGTGAAAGACTTGAAGAAACTTAGCCCATCTCACAACATTTTTTCTCTTAGTTAGTCTCCTCCGATTTTTTTTTGATAAGTTCTCTGTATAGCCTTTAACCATAACCCAACACTTCCTTCAAGTGTGAAGGTGGCCAACAACACTTTTTATGATGATTTGATTTCCAGTCTTTTATAAACCTTCTTCATCTAGTAGATCCATAATTCAGCCTCTTCTAGGTCACTACTCATTTTAAAAAACTCGGTGTTTAAGGGCTAAAAACCTTTCTAACTGACCTTCCCTTAATGCTTATCCCCTTTTCCTTTTTCCTTTTTACCAGCTATTTCTAGAACTGACCCTTACTAGCCTTTGCCTTCCAGTGACCTTTGTGCCTTGTTCTTGTCTTCCAGCATTTGTGCCTATCTAATCATCCACCATGTCTTGACTTATTTCTATCTCACATGTAGTCTCTTGTCTGACTTCTGACCTCGTTCTTCTAGCCATAAGGTGCTTCCTTCCCTTATCTTATTCCTTTTAATCCTTACCATTTCTGCTTGCTTGATCATCCCCCATAGGCTCATTTCCTAGGCTTCTTCCACTTGTCTCTTATTCAATCTCTCTAATAGCTTCTACACCCCTTGGTGCTTTAGCATAATGTCTAGTCAAGTTCTGTATGCCAACCAGCAGTTGGGTAATTGCTACCTGCATCACCTTCATTATTTTTTTCAATCTTTGTTACCCATCTCTACTGGGTCCAAGTACATTGGCCCTAAATTCAGGCTCTTAAGCCCTATTCTCTTCCCTTTCCTCGCTTGCAGGCTATTCATTCATTGTGGAATGTTTTGCCTTAGTCTTCTCTTACTCAACAACCTTTATTTCTTTACCCCTCATCATCATCTTGAAATGCAAATCACGTAACCAAATGCTCAATATGTATATCTAGCCTTTATTAATCCTAAGAGGGAATCGCCTAACCAAACATAGAACTCCTATAAACCATGCTCTAATACCAAATTTTTCTTGCCCTGAAACACCCCTAGCCTATGCATTTCCAAGCATTTTCAAGTGTTTTGTATCAAAACTCAAACAAACAGCACTATTAGGTGGCTTAAGTCATGAGTTCGAGGACACTTACGTTAGATTAGCACTTAATGTCTCAGTTTTTAACCAAAATATAAAAAATTATTTAGGCTAGTTATGAAAGTCTGTTTTGTGCCATCTATTAAAAATAAGTTACCTTTAGATGCTATTTTAAAGCAAAAATGGCTTGGGTAGCAAACACTATACATATAGTAAGAACCAAGTACACTAGAAGGTTTTAATGTGCCTAGGTAGGCTTGCCAGTTGCCACCTTTGGTTACATACAAAATTACATATGCACAATATCCAAACACCAAACTTCCACAACACTCGTATACAACCTTAAGACCATAAACAAGTTATACTAGGCACTAAACACAAACTTATATCTCTAGCCAATTCCCACAAAATTAGAAATTGAATGCCTATAGGCAAAGTACCACTAAGCTTGATGCTTAGCATATATTGAGCATGAGCTTGGTTAACTAAACACCCAGTTCCAGAACGTACCTGAAAGATAAAAAAAGACACACGATTCTACAAGGTTAATTAACCAAACTTTTCCCTGAAAAGAACATAATCAAGGCATGAGTTTTCAAACTTAGTAAGGATCAACACAACATATATATATGCGTACTTGATTCATAGTTTCATATCATAACAATTCCTTTAAGACCCCAACATGAATGACACGAAAACTGTTAGTGTTATGCCCAAAAGCCAATCATGAGATGATTGTATTTTTGCACATTGAGTCATGATATTTTATTAAGGCATTAATCCAGCAATTATGTTTGTTGTTTTGTTCCTGCGTAACTTAACAAACATAATTGTAACCCTAGAATAATGATATTCTTAAAAGTCCCTGGTCTAGTATTATTGTGGAGCGGGTTGCAATAATACATAACGACTAGCATATGTGGAGACTAATATGAGATATGTAGTCTACATATGGGTACAAGTTGGAGAACTTGTGTACTGGACCGACCCACCATGAGAACACTACATGGATCGTTATATGAGTGTCATAAGTGATTCTCATAGTGATCATGGTATATGTAGTCCTTCGACCTAAGATCATCAAGGTTCCCTACATGTGAGTCACATACTTTGATACTTTCCTTTGTTGCTCGTAACTGAGTGAACTTGAAGGAGGTCATTGGGTATGTCACATATCATGCGGAGGGATTTGTATGATCAAGATGGGATTTGTCCCTCCTATGTAACGGGAGTGATATCTTCGGGCCCCTTGATAGAGTGAGACTTAGAAGAATGCATGGCCATGCTCGGATGAGTTGATATACGATATCAATGTCATCAGTTTAAGTTGGTCTACTCAGTAATCAAGAAACCAAAGATTGGGCTATACGAGAGTGACACATTCCATGTCTCGTGCTTAGTCTTGATATCTTGGACAAAGGGACAATGGCATATATCGGTGATGATCATAAAGGTTTAGTCGAATCATCGACAATCTTGTCACTTGGGTAGCAATGATGTGTTGCTAGACACCGCTCATTGCTTATGATCATAAATGTGATTCATGATCATTGCCAACGTGGCAAGAGCCTATTGGGTCGCACACATAGAGCTATTTGGATCACTAGAGTGCATGGGCTAATTATTTGGGTTATGGTTTCACTTTAATTTCGTATTAATAATGGGCCCAAGAGTTGAGCCATTATTAAGCCCGAAATTAAATCCTAATTGGATTAGGGCTTTGAAACCCATTAGGCCTGGAAGTTGAGTCTCACTATAAATACAACTTTTAAGTGAGAAATTCGCAGGTCTCCTTGCCCTAGCCTCCAAAAAGGACAGCCGCACTCTTCTCTTGCAATTCCTTGGAGGACGCAAGCTAGCACTGCGAGCGCAAGAGAAACGCATCTACCGGGACGTGGTGGAAGCGTGGTGATCCCGAGAGGCTCGTGTGGATACCATAGAGAGCCTGAACACGTCAACTGTTCAGGTTTTGTGATTCGACTCTATAGTTGAGTGAGAGATCTCAATCGAAAATTAGGTATGAAAATTTTCGAACACCCGGTTTACCCCGTTTCACTTGGATCCTAGAGGGTTTCGGTTAAATTCCGCTGCGCTGTTTGGCTCCCGAAACCCAACAGTGGTATCAGAGCTACTGGTGAAACCCTAAATCGGGATTGAGTGTTGAATCGCATGATGTTATGTGTTCGGTTGCTTTTCGGCCATGATTAATTAGATTGATTCATGATGCATGAAACCGGAACTCGTAATGAACATATGAGATATATGAAGAAATGACACTAATTGGTTAATGAGATTAACCCGAAATTGAATAGGTATGAGATACCTATATGGATTAGGATTCTTGCAATAGTTGCAAAAACCCTAGCTTTGTTCGGATTCGGCCTGTTCGGGCACCGAAAGTAAGGTATTTTTGGTGGCTCGAATGGAGGAGTCTCGGGTGCCTACTTGCTCGAAATAGAAGATTTCGGGCTAAGCAATTGTAAGACAATTTTTTGCGCCAGGGGGGCGCTGCCCCCCACACCCCCCGCAAGGACAGCTCCCCTTGACCTCGTCCGCTGACCGGTCAGCGGAACCACCGCCCGCTGACCGGCCAGCGGGACCGCCGTATGCGAAGCGCCACATAAATAAAAACTGGTTAATCAACACGCGAAAATTGGCATGCATCTTTGTTGAATGAGATTTGACATGATATGCTGATTGGTGTTTGAAGCATGGTGCATGGTTATAGCCCTTGATTGGTTGTACTTGTAAATACGGCCTGCGAGTCGTGCCTTTTCTTATCACTCTCATTGTACATTCTCTTCTCACCTTACTCCCCTCGAATGTAACTCGAGGTTTCTATTATTGATGTAATGGTGCATTATGGGATCATCCAGGTGGTATGTCCAAGGATCATATGTCCAAGGAGGTGACAACAAAAGGGCAACCAAGAAAGGAAGAGAAGGAGCTTGTGAAGACTCTTTTCTTTTCTTAGGCTTTTATGATATTCTCATTGGCTTGAGAATATCGCATAGTTTGGGCTATAACCATGTCACGTTTATTTTCTTGTAAGCATGAGATGCATGTTTTATATTTGTATGTGATGCATGTATAAAACAACCGGAGATAACAAATTGGTGAGATCAAAAGAAAAATCCCTCAAACAAATATTAAGTCATTAAATGTGATGCCTTCCAAATGTTGGCACTCGTCAAGACTTTGATCAACATTAGGTGGGTTTGCCAAAGCAAAGCACCTATGTTCATCTTGGTAAGGCGCAATGGGATAATAGTGATATCCAAACTGCTAACTTTGGGTTCGACTTAACTAAGTCATCCTAATAGGATTAGGGACTTAGAGGCATAGAGTTGGGCTTAAGTTCATGAGATGAGCTTGGACAAGTGTTGTTCACCCAACTATCCAAGAGTTGCATAAGATGCAATTGGCAAGGAGTTGCCTACCTAAATAGCTGTAACTTGAGAGAAAAGCCAAAGCTGACTCAGGTTGTGGTCAAATATGGATCTTGGCCCACTAGAATACCTTAGCGCCGAGGTGTTCCGAAATAATATCGAGGGTTATTATTTTGAGGAAAATAGTGGGAGTATCGTTTAATAAAAGTCCTTATTAAATGAATTAAAATACATGACTCTTACACTGCATATTTACTGTTGTAGATAACCATGGCACAAAACACATCGACACTTTCGTTGCGATCGATCCTTGAGAAGGAAAAACTGAATGGGACCAACTTTCTCAAATGGTACCGAAACTTGAGGATAGTCCTCAAACAAGAGAGAAAGGCTTATGTCCTAGAGCAGCCCATTCCGAATGAGCCTGCTGCCACTGCTCCAAGAGCTGAAAGGGATGCTCACAAGAGGCATTCTGATGATGCTTTGGATGTTGCATGCCTTATGCTTATTACCATGGAATCTGAGCTTCAGAAGCAACATGAGAACATGGGGGCGTTCGATATGATTGAACATCTCAAAATGCTTTTCCAAGAGCAAGCTAGGCATGAGAGGTTTGAGACCTCTAAGGCATTGTTTCAGTGCAAGATGTCTGAGGGAAGTCCCGTGGGTCCTCATGTGCTCAAGATGATTGGGTACATTGAGAATCTTGAGAATTTGGGATTTGCTCTTCAGAAAGAGTTGGCTATCGATGTAGTCTTGCAATCGTTGCCTGAAAGCTACAGTCAGTTCGTCATGAACTATAACATGAACGACCTTGACAAGTCCCTCCCTGAATTGCTCAACATGTTGAGAACTGCTGAGCAAAACCTTAAGAAGGCTAAGCCCATTTTGATGGTTCAAAAGGGCAAGGGAAAAGGAAAAGCCAACAAGAAGAAGGATAAAGCTAATGGAAAGTCCAATGCTAGTTCTTCTTCAGCTGCACTGAAACCAAAGGGTGGTGTGGCAAAGGAAGGGGAGTGCTTCCATTGTAAGCAACCTGGACACTGGAAGCGCAATTGCAAGCTCTATCTTGAAGAACTTGCTAAGGAAAAGGGAAGTAAGACTTCCACTTCAGGTATTTTTGTTATAGAGGCTAACTTTTCTACTTCCTCATCTTGGGTATTGGATACTGGATGTGGATCTCACATTTGTGCAAATGTGCAGGATCTAAGTAGAAGTAGAAGATTGGCCCGAGGTGAAGTGGACCTACGTGTTGGAAATGGAGCAAGGGTTGCTGCCTTAGCCGTAGGGACTTATGTTCTCACTTTACCTAGTGGATTAGTTTTAGAATTAGACAACTGCTATTTTGTGCCTACTATTACTAGAAATTTGATTTCTGTTTCTTGTTTGGACAAGAAAGGTTTTTCATTTATAATAAAGGACAAATGTTGTTCTATTTATTTGAATGAAATCTTTTATGGTAGTGCTCAACTTAGCAATGGGTTGTATGTTCTAGACCTCAAAGATCCAATCTATAATGTGAATACCAAGAAGGTCAGATTAAATGATTCAAACCCGACCTATCTCTGGCACTGTCGCTTGGGCCATATAAATGAGACCCGCATATCCAAGCTCCATAAGGATGGACTCTTGGACTCATTTGATTTTGAATCATATGAGACATGTGAGTCATGTTTGTTGGGCAAGATGACCAAAGCCCCATTCACAGGGCAAAGTGAAAGGGCTAATGACTTACTAGGACTCATACATAGTGATGTATGTGGCCCTATGTCTACACAAGCTAGAGGAGGTTTCCAATACTTCATTACTTTCACTGATGACTTCAGCAGATATGGCTATGTGTATCTCATGAGACACAAGTCAGAATCCTTTGAAAAGTTCAAAGAATTCAAGAATGAAGTAGAGAATCAACTCGGGAAGAGTATTAAAGTGCTTCAATCAGATCGAGGTGGAGAGTACTTGGATCGAGAATTCCTTGACTATCTGAAGGAGTGTGGTATAGTATCACAACTCACTCCACCAGGTACACCTCAATGGAATGGTGTATCTGAAAGGAGAAATCGAACTCTGTTAGACATGGTTCGCTCTATGATGAGTCAAGCTGACCTTCCAAACTCCTTTTGGGGACATGCTCTAGAGACAGCCGCTTTTACACTAAACCGAGTTCCATCTAAATCGGTTCAAAAGACACCATATGAGATATGGAGTGGGAGGCGTCCCAATTTGTCTTTTATGAAGATTTGGGGCTGTGACGCTTATGTGAAACGTCAATCCTCTGACAAACTAGGGCCCAAATCTCAAAAATGCCTTTTTGTTGGGTATCCCAAAGAAACAAAGGGTTACTATTTCTACAATCCTTCTGAGCAAAAAGTGTTTGTTGCTCGAACTGGTGTCTTTTTGGAGAAAGAGTTTATCTCTAAAGAAACTAGTGGGAGGAAAGTAGAACTTGAAGAAATTCAAGAACAACAAGGAGACATCGAACCTGAAATGGAACCTGAACAGACACCACAAGATGTTGTGGTTCAAGAGTCTGTTCCTGTAGCACAGAGCCCACGTAGGTCTGGTAGGATTCGGCGTGAGCCTGAGAGATATGGATTTCTCGTGACTCACACTGGTGATGTGATGCTCATGGATCAGGATGAGCCCACAACCTACCAACAAGCTATGTCGGGGCCTGACTCTGAGAAGTGGCTAGTGGCCATGAAATCCGAGATGGAATCCATGTATGAAAACCAAGTATGGACTTTGGTTGACCCACCTGAAGGGGTAAAACCCATAGGGTGCAAATGGGTTTTCAAGAAGAAAACTGACATGGATGGTAATGTGATTACCTTTAAGGGACGATTGGTTGCAAAAGGTTTCAAGCAAATTCATGGTATTGACTATGATGAAACTTTTTCACCAGTTGCTATGCTTAAATCCATCCGAATTTTGTTTGCTATTGCTGCACACTATGATTATGAGATATGGCAAATGGATGTCAAAACTGCATTCCTAAATGGAAAGCTACTTGAGGATGTGTACATGACACAACCTGAGGGTTTTGTCACTCCTGAGAATGCCAATAAAGTGTGCAAGTTGCAAAGGTCCATTTATGGACTGAAGCAAGCTTCTCGAAGTTGGAATCTTCGTTTTGATGAAGCAATCAAAGAGTTTGGTTTTATCAAAAATGAAGATGAACCTTGTGTCTACAAGAAGGTTAGTGGGAGCGCTATTGTCTTCTTGGTGTTGTATGTAGATGACATACTACTCATCGGGAATGACATTCCTGAGCTACAGTCTGTGAAGACTTGGCTAGGGAAATGTTTCTCTATGAAGGACTTGGGTGAAGCAGCCTATGTGTTAGGCATCAGGATCTATAGAGATAGATCTAGAAAGCTTCTTGGCCTAAGTCAAAGTACATATATTGACAAGGTGCTAAAGAGGTTTAGCATGCAAGATTCCAAGAAAGGATTCTTGCCCATGTCACATGGTATCACTCTTTCTAGATCTCAGTGTCCGAGTACACCTGAGGAGAGAGAGCGCATGAGTAAGATTCCATATGCCTCAGCAATTGGATCTATCATGTATGCCATGATATGTACTCATCCCGATGTCTCATATGCTTTGAGCATGACGAGTAGGTACCAATCGAACCCTGGTGAGAGTCACTGGACAGCTGTTAAGAACATCCTTAAGTACTTACGAAGGACTAAGGATGCATTCTTGGTCTTTGGAGGTGAAGATGAGCTCGTTGTAAGGGGTTACAACCGATGCAAGCTTCCAATCCGATAAGGATGATTTTAGATCGCAATCTGGTTATGTGTTTTGTATTGGTGGTGGTGCTGTGAGCTGGAAGAGTTCAAAGCAAGAGACAGTAGCTGACTCTACAACAGAATCTGAGTACATTGCCGCCTCTGATGCTGCAAAGGAGGCAGTTTGGATCAAGAAGTTCATCACTGAACTTGGAGTGGTTCCAAGCATTGCCGACCCGATAGAGCTCTATTGTGACAACAATGGAGCAATCGCACAGGCTAAGGAACCTCGATCTCACCAGCGATCCAAACACATACTCCGACGCTATCATCTCATCAGGGAGATCATCGAGAGGGGTGATGTAAGGATATGCAGGACTTCGACAGACAGCAACATTGCTGATCCACTGACAAAGCCCCTTACGCAGCAAAAGCATGATAGCCATTCTAGGTCCATCGGTATTAGATACATGGATGATTGGCTTTTAGTGCAAGTGGGAGATTGTTAGTGTTGTGCCCAAAAGCCAATCATGAGATGATTGTATTTTTTGCACATTGAGTCATGATATTTTATTAAGGCATTAATCCAGCAATTATGTTTGTTGTTTTGTTTCTGCGTAACTTAACAAACATAATTGTAACCCTAGAATAATGATATTCTTAAACGTCCCTAGTCTAGTATTATTGTGGAGCGGGTTGCAATAATACATAACGACTAGCATATGTGGAGACTAATATGAGATATGTAGTCTGCATATGGGTACAAGTTGGAGAACTTGTGTACTGGACCGACCCACCATGAGAACACTACATGGATCGTTATATGAGTGTCATAAGTGATTCTCATAGTGATCATGGTATATGTAGTCCTTCGACCTAAGATCATCAAGGTTCCCTACATGTGAGTCACATACTTTGATACTTTCCTTTGTTGCTCGTAACTGAGTGAACTTGAAGGAGGTCATTGGGTATGTCACATATCATGCGGAGGGATTTGTATGATCAAGATGGGATTTGTCCCTCCTATGTAACGGGAGTGATATCTTCGGGCCCCTTGATAGAGTGAGACTTAGAAAAATGCATGGCCATGCTCGGATGAGTTGATATATGATATCAATGTCATCAGTTTAAGTTGGTCTACTCGGTAATCAAGAAACCAAAGATTGGGCTATACGAGAGTGACACATTCCATGTCTCGTGCTTAGTCTTGATATCTTGGACAAAGGGACAATGGCATATATCGGTGATGATCATAAAGGTTTAGTCGAATCATCGACAATCTTGTCACTTGGGTAGCAATGATGTGTTGCTAGACACCGCTCATTGCTTATGATCATAAATGTGATTTATGATCATTGCCAACGTGGTAAGAGCCTATTGGGTCGCACACATAGAGCTATTTGGATCATTAGAGTGCATGGGCTAATTATTTGGGTTATGGTTTCACTTTAATTTCATATTAATAATGGGCCAAAAAGTTGAGCCATTATTAAGCCCGAAATTAAATCCTAATTGGATTAGGGCTTTGAAACCTATTAGGCCTGGAAGTTGAGTCTCACTATAAATACAACTTTTAAGTGAGAAATTCGTAGGTCTCCTTGCCCTAGCCTCCAAAAAGGACAGCCGCACTCTTCTCTTGCAATTCCTTGGAGGACGCAAGCTAGCACTGCGAGCGCAAGAGAAACGCATCTACCGGGACGTGGTGGAAGCGTGGTGATCCCGAGAGGCTCGTGTGGATACCATAGAGAGCCTGAACACGTCAACTGTTCAGGTTTTGTGATTTGACTCTACAGTTGAGTGAGAGATCTCAATCAAAAATTAGGTATGAAAATTTTCGAACACCCGGTTTACCCTGTTTCACTTGGATCCTGGAGGGTTTCGGTTAAATTCCGCTGCGCTGTTTAGCTCCCGAAACCCAACAAAAACATAGTAACACAAAGTAGTATGTATATAAACATTATAAGGTCAGCACATGCAACCAAAGCAACAAAGCACACAAACACACATATCACAAAACCAGCTATACTTAACTACACCTAGGGCCTAGCAAGTCTCCTTATTACCTACCTTCAATTTTAGTTAACCAAACTTAGTAAAATCTAGCCTAAACATAAAGCTCTAGATCTTGGAATGAGTTGGCCTAACCTATAACAGAATCCTTATGCTTGCCCTAACATATCTAGCTAGAAATTTCTTAGACACCTCTAGCCCCTAAACAACTATTAGGCTTACTTAGCTTAAAACCATTACCTAAGGCCTATAATTCGACTTGAACCACAAGTCAAGCTTCTGATTACAAGTGAAACGATACATAGTTAATCCTTACCAAAATCAAACTCTAACAGAAACCTGCCAAAGTTCCTTTGACCTTGATTCTTAGTTCCTTAGAGTCAAAGCAACCTCCCCTTTTGAGTGTTAGCCTTGAATCTCCACTCTTCTTCTTCCTCCACTTGAATTTTGCTAGAAATTCATTAAAGTATATTAGAAACCTCTCTCCACAACTCAAATGGCTCTCAGAAACATGATCAAATCCATGTTTTGGTTAATAGAGGCATGCACATTCTGGCCAAAGACATGTTGCAATGAAATGGGTCATACCTCCACCTTGGTAAGACTACGTTCTTGCATGATACAAAGCAACCATTGCCTTTTTTAATTATTAAATTTCTTCACTCGATACACATTTCTTATTGAGTCAATTAATTCCCTCAATAAAAATTAATTTTAAACTTAGGAAATGACCGTAACACCCTTATTTTCTTAGACCGAGTTAGGAAAAAACTTCATTATCTTTCCTCAAAACCCTCAAGTTACCTTTGTAAGGTCCTAACCTTCCAAATTCATATTTAATAAGTCATTTCCTCCATCTTCCTATCAAGTAGAGGCATATGCAAGTTAGAGGCATGACATGCATCTTACAAATACCTAAATATAAGAATGAAGTCACTTGCTGTTTAAAATCCAATTGAAATAATCTAGTATTCTTTTCTCCAAGAGCTAACCATTTCACTATATATTTTTTAGCGCAAAGATCTTTTTTATCTATAAGCAAGGTAGGAGTCTATTTTTTGAAGCTTAATTATCACACTACAAGAACACGAGCTCATAGAAGCGTAATGGCTGAAGTAGTCACTTAAAATTGCTTCAATTGTATGAGGCACACTTTATTTAGAAATGGTTTGTCATGACCACTTCAAATGTCAGTTTATAACATTGGCCAAAATGTAAAGTGATGTAAAGCTTAGGAATATTTGAAAATGAAATAAAAGACTTGGGAAATTCTCTCACCAGACCTAGCCCTTTCTCTGGTAGTCCGCCTCATGCATCTCTTTCTGGTTCTCCACACTATTGTCATTTGTCATTTGCCTCCATATTCACCACCATTTGCTCTCCTTGTTCACCTCCCTCATCCTCTCTCGTTCGATACCTCTAACATTCCTCTTTCTTCACTCGTGTCATATTTCGTTCCCTTATTTTTCATTTATCATGCTCCTCACTTGTCATCTTCGTTATTCACCATTGCCGTCCTCGTTCTCTGCCTCTTGGCCACTTCGTTGTTTGTCTCTCACCATGTCTCATTCTCAGATTCTTTGATTCTCGCCATTTGCTCGGTGAATCCTAGTATTAAAAGCTTAGGTATACTTAATTTTGTTCTATTGATTTTGTAAGGTTGGAAAAGAAATTAGTGAAAAAGTAATTGTGAACCATTTGGAGAAGTGAATTGGATCCCATCATATACTTCCAGGTTTGCTTTCTACCGGTCTTTTATTTTTTATAGCAGCTCTCTTTTAGCATATTTGTTTTAGAGATAACGTCTATAGTTATGCATAAATGCTGATTGTTATTGTAACATAACGTCTGTAGTTATGCACAAATGCCGACTATTATTGTTGTTGTGAGTCTTCACTTTTCTATTGTTGTGAAATTTTTTATGTTGTTGTTTAATTGTGATTCTTCACTTTTTTTGTTGTGAAATTTTTTGGTCTCATGTGCTGTTTCTTAACATGTGTAGAGCGAGTATATTTTTTGTTGCACTAATATGGTTCAACTTTCTATAAATGTGATTAGTTTTTAACCCTTTTTTTTAATACTTGAGAAATTATGAGCTAACTGGTTGCAAAAAGCATAGGACATAGAATTCCTAACTAGTTCAAAATAACTACTTCATTTCTGCTAGCACTTTAGACTGCCGCCTTCTATTGAATCTATATAGTTAGAATATCATCTACTAATGCAATTTTCATATATATTGCTAGAAATATTGCTATAAATATTGTCAAAGACTAGTCTTTGATTATAGATTAGGCTAGCCTTTTCTAACTCTTGTTTAAAATTTTCTTTTCTTAGGTTAAGGCAAGGTTTTGTTCTATGTTTTACATAGTTATTGATTAAAACCCATTAAGAATAAAATTTTCATCTCATAACATGGTTTTTTTCAAACTAGTTCCTGATTAACAACAAAGAAGTCAGGAAACAAGTGAAGAGCAAGCTGGAAATAGAAGTCAGTAGGAACAGCAAAAAGAAAATACAGCAAATAGTGATGAAGGCATAGGAAATAAAGCTATTGTGGATGACAATTCTAAGGAAAATCAATGTTGGATTCTAGGTAAGTTATATGAAATTGTGAATCATGAATTGTGTAGTGTTAGGATATATTCTAGTAAATTTAGTTGTTAATTAGCATGTTTTGTAGGTGAAAATGGTAACCATCACTATAGAAAAGGGAAAATGAGAACCATGGATGTGTTTAGCTTGCCTGAAAAATGAGTGGATAGAGGTGTTGACCTATGAGTGCACCAGTCAGTCGGAGGGATTATTCGACAACTGTCATGTCAACTTTCATTGGAACTCTTACTCATAAGTTTGCTTTATGCCCACTTAACTTCCACACTTAGAATGCTGAAGGATTTGGCCCATTCAAGGAGGCTATTCTTGCAACTGTATATGTAAGTACCATTTTGAGTATGAAAGTTTATAGGGCTTGCAATAAAAGGTCGATTCTATTTATTTCATTTTTTGTGTTCTAGAAAAAATTTTCTTGCCCTCCAAATTTTTCACATTACATATTGCAAAAAGCGAGTCATTCTTGGAGGGCACATAAGGCAAAGTTGAAAAGGAAATACCATAAACCATGGGACAAGATTTGATGGGTTTCGGGAGCCAAATAGCGCAGCGAAATTTAACTGAAACCTTCCAGGATCCAAGTGAAACGGGGTAAACCGGGCGTTCGAAAATTTTCATACCTAATTTCGGTTAAGATCTCTTACTCAACTGTAGAGTCGAATCACAAAACCTGAACAGTTGACGTGTTCAGGCTCTCTATGGTATCCACACGAGCCTCTCGGGATCACCACGTTTCCACCATGTCCCGGTAGATGCGTTTCTCTTGCGTTCGTAGTGCTAGCTTGCGTCCTCCAAGGAATTGCAAGAGAAGAGTGTGGCTGTCCTTTTTGGAGGCTAGGGCAAGGAGACCTGCGAATTTCTAACTTAAAAGTTGTATTTATAGTGAGGCTCAACTTCCAGGCCTAATGGGTTTCAAAGCCCTAATCCAATTAGGATTTAATTTCGGGCTTAATAATGGCTCAACTATTGGGCCCATTATTAATACAAAATTAAAGTGAAACTATAACCCAAATAATTAGCCCATGCACTCTAATGATCCAAATAGCTCTATGTGTGCGACCCAATAGGCTCTTGCCATGTTGGCAATGATCATAAATCACATTTATGATCATAAGCAATGAGCGGTGTCTAGCAACACATCATTGCTACCCAAGTGACAAGATTGTCGATGATTCGACTAAACCTTTATGATCATCACCGATATATGCCATTGTCCCTTTGTCCAAGATATCAAGACTAAGCACGAGACATGGAATGTGTCACTCTCGTATAGCCCAATCTTTGGTTTCTTGATTACCGAGTAGACCAACTTAAACTGATGACATTGATATCATATATCAACTCATCCGAGCATGGCCATGCATTTTCTAAGTCTCACTCTATCAAGGGGCCCGAAGATATCACTCCTGTTACATAGGAGGGACAAATCCCATCTTGATCATACAAATCCCTCCGCATGATATGTGACATACCCAATGACCTCCTTCAAGTTCACTTAGTTACGAGCAACAATGGAAAGTATCAAGTATGTGACTCACATGTAGGGAACCTTGATGATCTTAGGTCGAAGGACTACAGATACCATGATCACTATGAGAATCACTTATGACACTCATATAACGATCCATGTAGTATTCTCATGGTGGGTCAGTCCAGTACACAAGTTCTCCAACTTGTACCCATATGTAGACTACATATCTCATATTAGTCTCCACATATGCTAGTCGTTACGTATTATTGAAACCTGCTCTACAATAATACTAGACCAGGGACGTTTAAGAATATCATTATTCTAGGGTTACGATTATGTTTGTTAAGTTACGCAGAAACAGAACAACAAACATAATTGGTGGATTAATGCCTTAATAAAATATCATGACTCAATGTGCAAAAATACAATCATCTCATGATTGGCTTTTGGGCACAACACTAACAAGATTATGGATGACATAATAAGAGAGAAGCTTGAATATGTTGAAGCAACACAATGGGCTGCATTAGTGGCAAGATGGTTTAATATAGAGTACCAAGTATCTTACCAATAATTAAAATGATTTAAGTATTTTCACATATTGGTTATTTACTCTTAAACTTTCAACTGTAATCCTAGGGAGTTTGTGCTTGAAACACTAAAAATGGGAAGAAGATGACCACTCCATACACCAAAGGAAGGAGGAGTTATGCACAAACAAGAACTCAAATAGTATGTAAGTTCCATTCGTTAGATATGTATGTTTTTAGTTTTTGGTTCAGTTTTTCCCATGGACAATTATTTATTTGATTGTTAAGCTTTAACTTTTAGTGTTTGGTTATTTGTTAGGCAATTCCTTATGATCAAGCCCCACAAAAGAAGGCTGAGAAGAAAGTGTTTTCCTTATTGCTCACACATATAGTCTCTTTAATTGTAGCTTCTTGCGACCATGTTAGTTGGTATTTGACTTATGGTGTGCCATGTTTTCACCATCCACACATGTATTGAGAATTGGGATAAGATGACTGAAAATGTAACTTTTATTTGCTTCAAGAGAAAAAAGATTGGCAGGGATCGTACTTGAATAGAATTATGGTTAGAGTGTCGAAAGAGTCAAGGTGGAAGTTTGCATCCAGATGTTGAAGAGTGAGCCATAATTTGCATCTTTTTTGTACATGTGTGTGTGTGCGCGTGTCTGTGTGTATTTGTTTCAATTCTAGGGAAAAATTAAACAGATGTATGTTTGATTCAAAATAGGTTAGGACTAAAATAATAGCAAACTCTTCTGCCGATTCTAATGTTGCGTCTGATACTGCTTTTACTGAAGTTTTGGTGTTGAGCATAGTGGGCGTGTTCGAGCTATGGGTTATGGAGTTACCCCCACAACATACTTTGGGCCAAGCCATTCTAAGGGTCATTCATCCCCAATTAATATGCATGGGGAACAAGTAGCAATAAAAGCAAAACTTCAATAGCTTGCTGCTCATATCAATTCTTAATTCAATGCTTTATTCTTCCTTCTTGCACAAAAGGATAACTCCAATCAGCTACAATTCGTAACTTCATTTTCTAATTACATTTTTTTATTCACACACACACACACACACACACACACACATCTAAAAGATTAATTTTATAAAACATAATCATACATTTTGTTTATAGGTTGGCGATTTTCCTACTGATGCCAAGAGCGGTGCTAGAGAAGCTTTATGTTCATCACAATCGAATGATGATGATGACACCCATGAAGATGATTAGGCATTATATGTGGTATTTGTAAACTTACATTGACATTTCTTAGATATTATCTCCTATGTTTAATACTTATACAATTGAAATATTTTGTTTTGTTGGATTATTTGAACTTTCTAGATGTTGAATGCTATATATTAATTGTGGGTGTTATTTTTATTAGTCATGATTTAGTTTTGATTTTTTCGTATTTAAGTGTTATTATTACACAAAAAAAGTATTAGGTGTTTATTCTAACACATGCAAAATAGTATAGAAAATCTAGTTTTAAACAAGTAAATTAAATACAAATAAAAATAGTTGACTTCCGTATGAGGTTGAAAAACGAACAACCAATAGAAGCGGTCAACCGCTTAAAGTAATTGGAAAAGTTTGTTGCGTTAGAAGTGGTTAGCTGCTTCTAATGTATAAGACACATGAACTTCAATATTTCCTTTTCAAAATTGATGTGATTAATTGCTTCAATAGGTGGTGGTGATACTATTTTAATGAGTGGGAGTTGGTCGATACATTTAAAGCAGTTAACCATTTCGAAATTAACGACTTCAAAAATTGAAACAATTTCTAACCACTTCAGATTTATTGAAGGCAAATGCTTATAGAAGTGGTTGTGTGAAGCGGTTAAAAACCATTTCTATTTATTTTGAAGTGGTCAAAATCACTTCTATGAGGTACTAATAACAACTTTTATGGTTTTTTTTCTTATAGTGTCAATGCATGATTTCTCAACAAATCAGAACTACTCTAAAGTTATAAAAGTTTCTTCTTGAGAAATTCAATTTTCTGTTGAGGATTCCAATTGAAGGCTTACTTGAAAGGCATATACGTCAAAACAAGCCTTGAACATTTAGTGGTAACTTTGGACATACATGAACCTTGAGTGTAAGAAGTCTAAGGATTATTAACTATTTCTTCATAATTGGGATATTTGAGCCAAAAAGCTCAATCGATGATAAAAGGCCACTAGATGAGAGAAGTCCAATAAAAAGGGCATGATTAGGTCTCTGAATAGCCAAAGTCACTAATCTAACATTTGGAGCTATAGGAAACCACACTTTATTACAAAAAGGTTTGTCCATAACTTCATAAACCATTTCTTCAATTTGCTTAGAATTAGTCTAAGTGTCTTTTGGCCCTTGACAATGGATTTGAAGAAGACAGAGGCCCTCAATAAAAGCTTGGAGGTGTTCAGCTCTTATGAAGACATGTGCAAGTAGGTGTGATTAAAATAACTTAAAAAGGAAAATTTAGCAGCTAACTCAGTTTCACTTGTTTTAGTTTCCATAAAAACATCATAGTAGGATGATATCTTATTTTAAAGGACTAGATATGGTTGGCTATTGTGAGGTTCTTAGGTCCATGAAAGTTAAAAATCAGAAGCTTTATTTGTCCTTTAAGGTTTGATTTGGTTTAAATCCCAAAGACCTTTCAAATGGAGTGGCAGGATAGGTAGTGAGATAGAGTTTGGCTAACTAGATATCTGTAATGGAATCTACTGAGTTTGGTACTTATGGTTGCGGAATGTGACCTTTAAGATAGTCAATAACCCAAGATGAAAAGGAATTTAGTGGAGCTAACCTTACTTTTTTAGGAAAAAGAGTAGAAGATGATGGGAAATTAGAAGTAGCATAATTAGATTAATGATGTTTGTAAGCTTTAGTAGATAGGCAAAAGCATTTGCTCATATGTCAAGGATCTTAACACATACACACACACACACACACACGTATGCAGGTAAGTACGTATGTATGTATTTATCTAGGTGTATGTGTAAATAATGTTATTTTTCAACTTGTGATCATTTATTGGCTGTCACACAGTTTTGCCTATGAATTTCCTATGATTTCATAATTTTGTGATGAATTTTTTTGGGGAATCTTAAGTATTTTATGTGAACATGATAATATTTGAAAAGTTTATGGATTCATGTCGTAATTATAATGGATGAATAAAATGTAAGTTTTTAAAATTTACCTACCTTATTTTGCTATTCTTGATGAGCTTGGGTCATAATGGTAAATCACTCTGGCAGTGACAATCGCAACTTCCATTTAATGATATATGGTTTTATATGGTTAGAGCTATAAACTCAGGCTCTACAAATTGAGGGTTAGGTTTAGGGACTTATGATTAGGGTTGAGAGGTTAGGGTTAAGGATATGGTTGAGGTTTAGAGTTTTATCCTTATAAGGTTTAGTGTTTTAGGTTAAGGTATACAAATTTATGGTTATAGTTTAGAGTTTTAGTGTTTGTGTTTAAGGATTTAGTGTTTGGGTTTAGCAATTTAGGGTTAGGGTTTAGAGTTTTAGGAATTTATGGAACCAGAAACTTGATGCCTTAAAGGCCTCGAGCTCTTAAAACATAAGTAAACCCTAAAAACCCTAAACCCAAACAATGTTAAACGCTAACCTTAAACCTTTAACCCTAAATCCAATCCTCTAAACCTTAAACCTTAATTAAACCCTAAACCTTAACAATTTTGAACCCCAAATTCTAACCTTTAACCTTAAATCCTAAAACCTTTAAACCCTAAACACTAAAACATCTAAACGCCAAATGCTAAATCCATACAGCCATTGAAAGGTTATTGGGGTGTAAATATTCTTGCCTTCTAGGTGACTAAAAAGTGACTAAGATGTGGGTCACTAAAAACTTTAGTTTCTTTTTAATTGGGAGTTTTAGTGCCTACCACTCAACCTAGAAACTAAGCTGCAAGTGATTGCAATTTAGTTGTTTTTGTTAGTTGCTTTCTCGAATATCTCTTATAATGAGATTGATCTATATAATGGATATACAAACCCCATTAACCACCTAGAAAGATAAATCACATTCATGAGGTTGGAAAGGCCTGCGGCTATTGTCATACTTATGGCCTTTCCATATTGATAGTGGCCAGTACGAGCTAGTTCAGGACAAATAGAGTTCAGTAGTTCCAATTGTTTCAGGTCCTGTCCTAGAATTTTCTACTAGACTTGCTCAGGAGCCAACCCACTTCTATAACAGCTACCCATCCTTTTGAGAAAAAGCAAGGGAAGGAACAATCCTTGATGGACTACATCCAAAGATTCAATATTGAGGCGGTACAGGTGCAAGACCTATCTCCTGAAGTTCATTAAATTGTTGTACCTCAAGGATTATTGTTGGAGTCAAGGCCGGTGTAGGATCTACATAAGAATTTTGTTTGGAATATTGAGGAGTTTTATGACCGTGTGACTTGTTACATGCTTGGAGATGAGCTAAACAGGTGAGACTCCCAAAAGATGACTTAGAAGGAATAGCAGAAGTTAAAGGGCAATGTACCCCTATCTAGGAAAAAAAGGTTGAGGGCAAGACCTCTTATAGCCCTCTAAGGTATTCAAGGGAAAATATTTTTTATACCTTCCAGAGGCAAAACATGGTGATGAAGTAGCCCTAACCCTTACCATGAAAGTGGCCATGACATGGAGGACTTCTGAGAATTGTGTGTTTCATTGAGCAGCTTATTAGAGAAAGCAAGTTAAGGAAGTACATTGCCTGACTTATCTCCCCACGCAGAAGGTTAGAGGAGAGCCCCCAAAAAGGGGACAATGAGGATCAAGAACCCGATCATGGATGATGGTGAGAAAGTTCACAGTCTCCCAACAAAAGGGATGAGTATAGGAACCTAGGACCCACTGTAAGGGTCATACATATGATTAGAAAAAGGGAGTCATCATCATCATCCAAGAGGAAGGTGAAGGAGATAATGCAGTTGGAGACCATGGATTTAAGGTACTTCTTTACCAGGGCCACAAATGATGAGTCATATTCTCCAAAACGGACCATATTCTAAGAACGGCCTACATTAATAACTTCAACATGGAGTCAGTGTATCTAAGGGGCTAATTCATACTTTTTATTTTCCTTGCTCCTTGATATTTGAGGGCCAAGAGATCTTCTTTAACCCCATTTTTTAGGCCAACCTTTGGGGTAAGAAAGGATGAGGTCCCAACATTGGATACTATGAGATTACCGTTGATACTTGGTTCATAACAATCCATCCTCTTGTAATGCATTACTAAAGAGGGCTGCTTAGGTATAATTCATATACAGCTAGATGTAAAGTGGCTAACTATGGTTTTCATGACCCCTATTGAGGACACCACAATTTTGTTGGTCATACCTCAATTTGGATGAGTTACATGGTTAGCCTAAAAGGGCCCTTGAGTGACCAGGAGTTACCACCATAAAATGAATCAAAGAGGAGGAAGGAAGATGCCCTTATGGAAAATAAGATCAATGTGTGTATCTACAAAGAAACCGGTGAGGTGGAGTTAGCCCCGGTTAAGTAATAAAATTGGAAAAAGAGTTTCCCTAATAGGCAAAAAATTTATTTATTCAACTTTTACTGGCTAATATCAATATTTTTGCATAGTTTCCTAGTGACATGCTATGATAGATCTTGAGGTCATCATCAACAAGTTGGGATTCAAACCCATAGTTTTAATAGAGCAAATAAGAAATGGAATATGGCCACAAAAAAGAGAGAATTCATTAGAGGATAAAGTCAAGAGGCTTCTAGAGGCTGGGTCATCTTGAGTTCCAAGAAAGAGAATGACGATTATAGGTTGTGCATGGATTATGCCTCTTAATGACTCCAAGCCCAAGAATCCCTATCCTCTACCATCAATTGAGCAGCTTGTCCATGCCACAGCCAAATTAAATGTCTTAAACATCATGAATGCATTTGGTGGGTATCATTAAGTTAAGATAGACCCCAAGGATAAGGAAAAGACTGCCTTTATAACTTAGGAGGTGGTATACTATTACCAACAGATGCCCTTGGGGTTGAAGAAGATGGGAAAGACCTACCACAGGCTAATGAGTAAGATATTTGTTGATTTATTATGTTAGAATGTCGAAGTCTATGTAGATGACATGATCGTGAAAAGTAGGGCCCTGTACTCACAAATTGATGACCTAAGGGAGATATTCGAGCGCATGTAAAAGTTCAACATATACCTTAACCGGATGATGCATCTGTTCGGATTTTGCAAAGGGATGTTATTGGAATTCCTGGTATCTAAAAGAAGGATCAACATGAATATCAATAAAATCAATGTTATCCTAATGGTATTGGACCCCAAGGATAAAAAGGATATCCAAAAGTTGGCAAAGAGACTTATAGCCCTCAAGCATTTTTTTCTTGTGGTTTATAGATAGGTTATCTTATATTCAATTTAAAGCTCATAAGCAGACTTTTAGGTGCAAAGTAACAAGAAACCAAAGTTTAAGACAAAATTTCCAAGTCTCAAGTAACTATTTGGAGATAGGGTTTTTTTTTCAAAAAGGCAAAAGTTTGAGAAAAATTAGGGAAACTAGCTTTTAAAACCATTTAGGAGAGCTTGCAAGCCATTATTCACTCATCATCATCCTCCAAAATTCATGTATTCTGCTAGCCTCCATGGGAGCTCACTCAAATCTTCTTTTCTTCATTTCTAGGTCAATTTGGGAGCCTATTGGAGTACCCAAGTGGATGCAAGCTTGCTCTTGCAAGGATTCTATGAGGTGAGCTCTAGGTTTTAGCCTTATTTTTAGTTTCTCTTTATTGTTCTTGGTTTCTTAAGTTGCTAAGAGATTGGGTCTATTTTAGTTTAGCTTATTTTGGTACCAATCATGTTCACTTTGTACTAGAACCATATGAAGACCCTAGCAGGGCCTTTGTTGCTTAGAATTGCTTGTGGATGCTTGATTCTTACTTCTTGTTCCCAATTGAGGTAAGCAATTTTGTATAAATACTTGCATGATGCATGTCTTAGTTTCTTGCTTGATTGTTTCAAGTATAGAAGACATATTTTTATCATGAGAATTGTTTATTATGGGACTAGTGTAACCAAGCTCTTTTCTAGTGAGCGTAGGCACTTGATGCTTGGTTAGTTTGGCATATTCAAATCCTATTGTAGTAATCTTCGTGATCTAGAGTTTATGCAGAAGTTGTTTAAAGGTTTGGTGGTATAGAAAGCCCTAAAAGTGCCAATCGAGCAACGTTGCAGCATTTGGGCTTAAGGTGTGAGGGCTGTAGCCCTAAGGCACCTTGTTGCAACTAGAAGCACCAAGGCTACAACCACAGCAATAGAGGCTGAGGCCTTTTCCTTCAACAAACTTCCTCACCTAGGTGCTGTCAAATTTTACCATTGTCAGTGATTATAGCTTAAGGGCATCCAAATAAGTACACTACAAGTGAAATGTGAAAAAGTGACTAAAAGAAGTGGCTGAATTTCAGTTGCCAGGCCCATTTATTCGTTCCTCAGTTGCTTGCTTGTGGGGCTTACTTAGGAGTGACTGAAAGATGACTAAAACATTTAGTCATGACCATGGCATTTACTTTTCATGAGGATCCCAATCCATATTTGGCATCTTCAAACTTCTTTTGGTCATCCAATTCAATTTGTTGATTCTTTAAATTTTTTATCTTTAGATAACAAAATCTCCCATCTTAGTCTAAATTATTGATATTTGATCTTTGAATCACAAAATCACTTATTTAAGTCTAAACTTCTTCCCTTTAAACTAGTTTGCTTGCTTATTCTTCCCCAGACCCTGGCTGGCTTCTTAATGAATTTACCTTTGCTTGCTAGGAAAAAGATTGGAGGGAAGGTTACAAGGAAGCAAATGGCCAAGAAGGTGGTGAGGAAGTCTACTACAATGACCAGAGGTGTGATCAAGCCGAACAGATTTAGAACCACTGGCTAGATCTGCCTCACTGGCCTCCTAGCTCCACCATATCCACCAAGCGGCTGAGCTCTTTCTCCTCTTCACTAGACGGTCAAGGTAAAAATTAGGGTAGGAAGGAGCTTTACAAAGGCAGATTTGGACCTAGGGCAAAGCATGGGGATGGAATGTAGAGAAAGGAAGAGGGTGTTGCTACTAATAATGTGACATTGGGAAAGAAAGTAAAGGCCTGGTACAGGCTTGTGTGAGAGAGAGAGAGAGAGAGAGAGAGAGAGAGAGAGTAAATTGTTGTTTACCTAAGTTAATTGTTCGATATGTAACTTTTGTTATTTGAGTCACTATTCTTTTTCCTCTTTGCTTTTCTCCTTTTTAAATTAATTGCATTTAATGAGAGTTGGTGCCAGATACAGATGAGAAAATAAAAATAATGTTTCATAAATGAAAAAGAATTGGGAGTTAATAGAAGATTTCGTGCAATCAGAAGAAGAAACTAGGAAAGAGGAAAAATGAAGCTAAGGTTTTTAGAAATTTGACAAAATCTTAAGCAAATATCAAGTTGTTGTCTTTTTAGCCAATTGGCACTAAAAATTATGTAAAAATATATGGGAAATGGGTGGAGTGACTAAAACTCCTTTATGCGACTAAACTTTTTAATCGCTTTGAGATACTCGTTGCTTAGTCGCTTTATACTAAAGGTGGAAATGAGCTGAACCGAGCCCAAACACCCCAAGCTTGAAGATCGGCTAGTTAAGGATTAGCTCGGCTCAGCTCGGGCTCGAGCTCGAGCTTGATGATCTTGGAAACTGGGGCTCAAAGCTCAACTTAAAAAGTTCATGCTTGGCTCAATGGCTCGCTAGACTCAAAGCTCAATTCAAGGTTTAAGCTCTAGCCAAGCTCGATTTAAGGTTCAAGATTGATCTACAGAATAAAAATTAGAATTTTAGGAATTAAGTATATTAAAAATAGAATTAATTAAGTTTTTATATTAAAAATAATTAGGTTTGTTAGGCTTGATAAGAGTTCAAGTCGAACAATACTAGGTTTGAAGCTCAGCCCGTTAAGAGTTCGAACTTGAAATAAAGCTTGAAGCTCTTTAGGCTCAGCTCAATAACAAAAACATCGAGCTCAAGCTCGAGATAATCATTAAAAGGCTCGGCTCATTTCCACCCTTACTCTATAATAGCAAGTAAAGTTTATGAAACTAACATTTTCAATCATTCGTCAGTCACCTGAAGTGACTGATTGTGCCTGAAATTTCTGTCGCTTTTGTGTATTTATTTTGTAGTGATAGATGGTATTTTTCGACAAGAAATTTATGATTTGAAAGGCGATAATCTTTACTAAAGGTTCGGCCTTGACTCACTTATGAAGTAATCGACAACCATGATTTAATATTTGACTTGTCCTAGAGTAGTAGGCAAATTGCCAATAAGATCCAGTCTTTAAACAGTAAAGGGAGATGGAAAATTAGCAGAAGTAGCTTTTGATGAGGGTACCCTCTAACTCTGAGTGTTGAGTTCACAAAGTTAGAAAGCTATTTGTACTATACCATCTACAGCTGTCAATAACTCAACTGCTCACATACACCAGGGATTCGCAGTGACACCTCACTAACTCAGTAGCAGATGGTTTGGATTTGAAACATGGAGGACAAAAACTAGTCCGTTGCAAACTCATGTGCAACAAGATGATGAAATCTGGGCCATCTTTTTTTCACTATAATAAATGGCACACTTCTAAATCTTGTCAATAATTAAGAGGAAAAAATAGCTTTTTCAACTTTGAGCTCAAAACATGTTAATGCCTCTAGGTTAACTAGAGCCAAACCTAGCCCAAGTAAATTGAAACAAATTGAATATATTGCATGTGGGATCATAGAAAAATATCTACTGTTTCAAATTAATATTGAATGGCTAATTTGAGCCAACTTAGTAATATTGTTATTGTTTATTTAGCCAAAATAATCTTAGTAGCAATTTGGGCCAACTCAAAAACTTCAATGATTTATCTGTTATTTTTCAAATTAGATAAATGCCGTGCTAATAAAAAATTAAGAAATAGTTATATAATGGTCCCTAACTACTATCATTGTAAGCAGGCAATTTGTAAAATTGAATACTTCCCAAGACAAGATTGTTAGTTAAATTGACAAGCCTTAGGGTTATCCGACATATACGTCTTAGTCTCACTTGCTTTTTTTGGGATTTTTGATTGGCCAAAATTGGGAATAATGTTAAATAAGAGTTTTTAATTACATTCTTTTCCTTTTCACTCTTGATCATATACGAAATATCCTATGTAATCTACATAGAATCCGGATCTTATGTGAAACAGCTTATGTTATCTAAGTTGAATTTCTATTTAAAATAACTGGGGCAGATGTAATAACTTCTCAAAGACGTCAGTAAGTCAATGGCAAAAGTCTTAAATTTACTACCAATGTTTAGGTGTATTAGCCACTATAATTTTTTTGACCCAATATTCTACTAATGTTTTAAAATTGGCTTAGATTGACCATTGACCGTTAAAAGTTGCAAGTTTTGTAATTTAAGAGTGATAGTGTAACATTAAAAAAATTTTAAGCACTTTAAGTAATTTATCATTTTTTTCTTTAATGGCGCAATTGGCAAGGCGGCAAGCATGGTGCGGGTGTTAAAGGTGGCGGGGGTTGGATATAGCAGGTGTAGGGCGGGTGTTGGATTCTTTTAAAGAAAAGTAATAAATTACTTAAAGCTCCTAAAATTTTCTAAATGTTACATTACCAGTTTAAATTTACAAAACTTGCAACTTTTAATGGTCAATGGCCAATTTGAGACCCAATTTGAAACATTAGTGAAAGATTGAGCTAAAAATACTATAGTGACAGATATGTGCCTATGCCTAAACATTAGTGGCCAATTTGAGAACTTTACCATAAATCAATTTAATACTCTCTTTTAAGGTTTTAAATATCTTACTAGATATCATACCATTTTTAACGGTATAGTACAGTACCAATATCATATTGTCATGTCTTGAATATACCGATTATTTATTATATATATTATATATACATATGAACATATAGAACATAGAAGCCACTGAAAGTATGTGGGTTTAAAGTGCATATGATATGTATCTAGATTTTTAAAATCTAAATATATATTTATAAAATAAAAAATATAACTTTAAGGGACATAAAAGAAATAAAAATAAAATATTATTTCAAATATAAAAAAGAATTTGTTATACATACATTCAATTCAACAAAATAATTATGTATTTTACTTAAAAATATCAAAAAAATAAAAATAAAATTAAAAAAGGTGCATTTCCTTGTCTCATTCCTTTTTCCCCATCTTGTATCTTTTTTTGATCGGTACCACGGGTATAACAATTCGTTTTTATTTATTTTTACTTAAGTGAACTGACTTATTTTTACTTTTATATCTTTTTTACCTAAAACTAATTTTATTTAAAAGTCAATATTATGTAGATACAATAATCCATTTGAAAGTAAATTTGTATGATGTTGTTAAATTTTTATGAATTTCTCCTTGTTAATGCCTTAAACAAAAAAAAAATTTATAAAAATTTAGTAAGATTATAAAAATTATATTTTCAATGGATTAACACAACTATATAATATTAGATTTTAATTAAAATTAATTTTAAATAAAAAATATATAAAAATAAAAATAAAGTATATTAAAATTAATTCACTTAAGTTAAAACGAGTTAGGTATCAAAACCATGCTCTGTCCAACCCATGACATAAAGCCATTTTCTGTTGTGTGCCACATCATCTTGCTACGAGAACTTTGTAAATTCACATTTACACCATCGCATTACAGAATCATGTTTTACCTGAGAACTGTGATCCACATTCCTATGATGGCTGTTAAGTTGAGCCAACCAAAAATTACTCAATTCAAATCTCTTCTAAGGCTTGCTGCATTTTTCAATTAACTCGAGTGTTTTTCCTTTCTCCTTTTTGCACCATTTCTTTCTTTCTTTCTCAAACCATTTTCCATTTACAAGAAGAGGCTCTAGGCACGCATCGAATTGAATTGAAAAAAAGAACACAAAATCTAGAGAGTAACACATTGTTTTGAGGGGAGAAGATATAATTTTAATAAAAAGAATAAAATGCTTAAATGAACAATTCAAATGCATATATAAACTATCAAAATACACAAATAAATAGTAATAGAAGTAATGATCAAATTGCATAAATGAACAAATAAAATTAATATGTTCTTTATTGACTTATTTTATGTTCACTAAGTTATTTAATTGTTATTTTACCACTAATTTGTAAATTAACTGTAGATGAATAAATAAAAATGAATAAATGAATAAATGAATAAGCAAATATGAATAAATGAGATGATAGCCAAATGGCTATCACACTTGGATAGCCTCTAAGGGTGACTGACAAAGTACCATCCTCGGAAGTACATCTGACCCACCACGGGAAAGATGGGATCCTCACTACCCTCGGCTAATGACACCACCACCCTCGGATTGGCATGATATGCCATCCTCGGTCAAGTTGTCTGGTGACCTTGGGAATCATCTCCTCACTCTCGGAAGAATATGGCATCCTCTGAAGGTCCCCCACACTGCCGAGGAGCCTCCCGCTGCGGCCCTCGGAGAGCAAAGTCAGATCGAATGAGGCTTGCTTGTCGAAGGGGTCTTACTCCCCGAAGAGAGTCCATCACCGAAGGAGTTCTTAGCCAGATAAGACAAAAACGGTTAACAGCCTCTGACATAGAGGACCTCGCACACGCCTCTGACACACAGCCCTCCCACACGGCCTTATCCTTCAGTCAGAATGGATATAGCCAGCTAAGGGCGCCTGTCCTCGAACGTACGGATCAAATCTGGCCAGCCACGTGTTGTGATCTAGGACAAGCTGTAGCAGGAGGCCTCTTCCTAGGGACCTCCTATAAAAACCTGTGGAGAACCTTGGTAAGGATACGATGGAAAACAAGACAACAAGTAAGAGAAAGGGAACTCTAGCCATCATCTGTGATAGCCAAATGGCTATCACACTTGGATAGCCTCTAAGGGTGACTGACAAAGTACCATCCTCAAAGTACATTTGACCCACCTCGGGAAAGATGGGGTCCTCACTACCCTCGGCTAATGACACCATCACCCTTGGATTGGCACGATATGCCATCCTTGGTCAAGTTGTCTGGCGACCTCAGCGATCATCTCCCTACTCTCGGAAGAATATGGCCTCCTCTGAAGGTCCTCCACACTGCCGAGGAGCCTCCCTCCACAGCCCTTGGAGAGCAAAATCTAACTGAAGGAGGCTCACCTATCGAAGGGGTCTCACTCCCCGAAGAGAGTCCATCACCGAAGGAGTTCTTAGCCAGATAAGACAAAAACAGTTAGGAGACTCTAACACAGAGGACCTCGCCCATGCCTCTGACACACAACCCTCCCACACGGCCCTAACCTTCGGTCAGAATGGCTACAGCCAGCTGGGGGCGCCTGTCCTAGAACTTATGGATCAAATCTGGCCAGCCATGTCTCGTGATCTAGGACAAGCCGTAGTAGGAGGCCTCCTCTTAGGGACCTCCTATAAATACCTGTGGAGAACCTTGGTAACGATACGACGGAAAACAAGACAACAAGTAATAGAAAGGGAACTCTAGCCATCGTCTGCTCTTCACTCCTTCTTACTTTCATCCTTAAAAGACTGACTTGAGTGCTGGAGGCTTCTCCCCCCGAATCACACTCCGGGGAGTCTCTAACCTCTGTTTTACTGAGTCTTGCAGCCACATCCCTGCCGGAAGACCCTCTCCAAGGTACCTTCTTCACCGGAGGACTCTTTACAAACACCTTCATACCGGAAGCCTCGTTTGCAGCTACAACATGTCACATAACGAAGATGCCGATGGGCATCATTTGGCGTCATCTATGGGAAACCTCCCTTAGGTTGCCATCGTTGAGACTCGGCGTTCTAAGGATAAGGGATCCTAAAGTCGCCATCCGCGCTAGAGACTCAATCGGCGATCGAGCAACTAGCTGCGGGGACCTCTTTGCCGGAGGACAAACGTCCTCTGACTATTACCATGGGCTTTCTAAGGGATTTCCAGCAATCAATAGTGGCAGAAATGATGCAGCAACTTGACCGGAGGTGGTCCCAACCACCTTCGGTCCGAAGAGCCCCTTCGTCGGCTGTTCACCAAGAGGGGAGCCCCAAGCCTGCCCACCGGAGTTCAAGCAGTGGAGACTTCCATGATGAATCCTCAACCGAGGATATCCCCCTCAGAGGGTGTCGTGTTGAAGAAACAATATCAAAAGGGCCTAGAGCCTCGTGTTGGAGGAGCCCATCACTGTACAAGAGGTCACTGTCCCCTCACCGGCGAAGTTACTCCCCAAAGAGGAGGTGTTGCTCCCCGCCGCCGGAGACTACCAGGCAACGGGAAGAGGCCAGTACCACCTCCCTCATGGAGAAAATCCTTGAGAGGTTAGACAAGGTGGAAAGGCAGGTTTCACGGAAGCTTGTTTGATCAAGGTTGTTAGAGACCTTCACAGGTGAAGAATCCCTGTTCGTCTGAGCAATAGTTGAGGCACCCATGCCCAGCAACTTCTGGGTACCTCGGCTAGAGATGTATGATAGGTGTAGTGACCCCCAAGCCCACCTAACCAAATACAGGTGCAGCATGGTGCTGCACGGTGCCGATGATGCCACACAGTGCAAATGTTTTCAGGTCACCCTTTCTGGACTGGCGACGGCGTAGTACAACTCATTGGCCCCCGGAACCATCATGGGATTCCAAGAGTTGTCCACTACGCTCACACAACAATTCATCGGCAGCAGGCCAATGGCGAAGATGCCAGTTCAGATATTCGTCATAGCGCAAAGGAATAGAGAGACCATTCGTGACTGTGTCGAAAGGTTTAACCGAGAGGCCCTGAGCCTGCCATATTTTCGGCCCGAAATGCGCATCCTCGCCATGATATGAGGACTTCGGCAAGACTCACAGCTGTTCTACAAGTTCTCGATGAACCCCCTAGACACCCTCGGTGAGCTCTACCGAAGGGCCGAGCAGCACATGACCGCTGAAGAGCTGAGGATGGGAGGTCCAAAGGCCGACCACATTCGCCCCGAAAGGCCAAGCCAACATCCTCGCTACCCAGCAGAGTTAGGGGGTCGACCTCGGAAACAGAGAGAGAAAAAGCCATTGACTTTTACTCCCTTGAATACCACATGGACGAACATCCTAATGGCCATGGAGAGGCAGGGAACTCAAATTCAACATCCAAAGGTCATGACCTCGGACAACAAAAAGAATATGAAGAAATTCTGCCAATTCCATTGGGATGACGGCCATGAAACTGAGGACTGCTTCCAACTTAGGAAGTACATCGGGTCCCTGATCAAGCAGGGTCAACTGCGTAGGTACTTGCGGATACTCTCTCCTAGGGGAAGGAGGGAGGAGGAAAGAAAGGAAGATAAGGACTACGATTCCGACCGACGTCGGAACCGGAGTCCCAAGAAAAATCCCCCACCCCAAGCAGGAGTAATCCAGACGATTACCACAGGGTTGCCCTCAGTAGAAAGGAAAAGGAAAGCCAGGGAGATCTCAGTGATGGAATTCAGCAACCCATCGAACAAGCTTGTTTGGAAAGATGGGTCTGTCGCAGTGTTTCCACATGATGACCCGCTTCTTATCATGGCAAGGATTGGGAGTTGGGATGTAAAGAGGGTGCTCCTGGATGATAGGTCCTGAAGATTTCAGGATCTCATGATAACATACTCTTATGTTATCTACTCATGTATATGCCACATGCATATTTATTCATTTCAGTTCAACATGGGTATAGGCATACATAATTCTCATTCTTTAACATAATTTATGTATTTGATATAACATGTTATATAGTATGTCAATTTTACATACATATTGTGTCAAACAAATCCTAACATGCTACTAAGAACATACATGTAAACAATTGAAACCTAGCATGCTACTAAACCAAGAGAGAATGTGCCCCTTTTTTCTTGGTTATCTTTGGTGAAAAACTTGATGGAGAACTTGATCTTAGAGGGGCACCTTGAAGCTTGAATTGAGTTGAATAATCTCAATGTAATTCCACCCACAATGCTCTAAAATGGTGTCTAATATTTCGGCCAGTAAAAGAAAGGAAGGAGGAGATTTTTCTCTTAAGAAAAATGGAGCAAATGGAATGTCAAATTCACGCTTAAAATGGCCAGCCACTAAAGGCTATTTATAGATGACCAAAAGGCACACCTTTACACCAAAAAAGGTGTCTTTTAAGCCAAAGAACACTTCCTTTGGCCAAGGGTCATCTATGGTGGCGAAAATACATGTCTCTTTGGCCAAGGAACACTTCCTTTGGCCAAAAAGACATGTCCCTTTGGTCAAGAGACATCTCTTGGTGCTATAACCAACTCATGGCCGAATATACATGTCTCTTGATGTCAAAGGACATCATTCTTGGTGCAATAACCACCCCAACCACCTCATGGCCGAATATACATGTTGTTAGTGTTGTGCCCAAAAGCCAATCATGAGATGATTGTATTTTTGCACATTGAGTCATGATATTTTATTAAGGCATTAATCCAGCAATTATGTTTGTTGTTTTGTTCCTGCGTAACTTAACAAACATAATTGTAACCCTAGAATAATGATATTCTTAAAAGTCCCTAGTCTAGTATTATTGTGGAGCGGGTTGCAATAATACATAACGACTAGCATATGTGGAGACTAATATGAGATATGTAGTCTACATATGGGTACAAGTTGGAGAACTTGTGTACTGGACCGACCCACCATGAGAACACTACATGGATCGTTATATGAGTGTCATAAGTGATTCCCATAGTGATTAGGGTATATGTAGTCCTTCGACCTAAGATCATCAAGGTTCCCTACATGTGAGTCACATACTTTGATACTTTCCTTTGTTGCTCGTAACTGAGTGAACTTGAAGGAGGTCATTGGGTATGTCACATATCATGCGGAGGGATTTGTATGATCAAGATGGGATTTGTCCCTCCTATGTAACGGGAGCGATATCTTCGGGCCCCTTGATAGAGTGAGACTTAGAAAATGCATGGCCATGCTCGGATGAGTTGATATACGATATCAATGTCATCAGTTTAAGTTAGTCTACTCAGTAATCAAGAAACCAAAGATTGGGCTATACGAGAGTGACACATTCCATGTCTCGTGCTTAGTCTTGATATCTTGGACAAAGGGACAATGGCATATATCGGTGATGATCATAAAGGTATAGTCGAATCATCGACAATCTTGTCACTTGGGTAGCAATGATGTGTTGCTAGACACCGCTCATTGCTTATGATCATAAATGTGATTTATGATCATTGCCAACGTGATAAGAGCCTATTGGGTCGCACACGTAGAGCAATTTGGATCGTTAGAGTGCATGGGCTAATTATTTGGGTTATGGTTTCACTTTAATTTCGTATTAATAATGGGCCCAAAAGTTGAGCCATTATTAAGCCCGAAATTAAATCCTAATTGGATTAGGGCTTTGAAACCCATTAGGCCTGGAAGTTGAGTCTCACTATAAATACAACTTTTAAGTGAGAAATTCGTAGGTCTCCTTGCCCTAGCCTCCCAAAAGGACAGTCGCACTCTTCTCTTGCAATTCCTTGGAGGACGCAAGCTAGCATTGCGAGCGCAAGAGAAACGCATCTGCCGGGACGTGGTGGAAGCGTGGTGATCCCGAGAGGCTCGTGTGGATACCATAGAGAGCTTGAACACGTCAACTGTTCAGGTTTTGTGATTCGACTCTACAGTTGAGTGAGAGATCTCAACCGAAAATTAGGTATGAAAATTTTCGAACACCCGGTTTACCCAGTTTCACTTGGATCCTGGAGGGTTTCGGTTAAATTCCGCTGCGCTGTTTGGCTCCCGAAACCCAACACATGTCGATTCACTCAAGGAACACTTCCTTTGGATGAAAGGTCATGTTCTTTTAGCCAGTAGTCATCTCTTTTGATGAAGAGACATACCTTTACACAAAAGATGTGTCTCTTGGTGGTTTTGAGCTAAAAACAAGGTGAGCTAGCACAAAGCTGGCTCACTATGCTATTTATGCACCATTGAGCTCCTTTGAGTTCCAACAAAGTACCATGAACTGAGGTCCAGCTCCTAGAACTGACCTTGAGCTGGAGTTAGCTACTCTCAGCTGAAGTGAACTGAAGTCCAGCTACATTCAGCTACCAGAAGCTGAAGTGAGCTGACTTGAGCTGACTTAAGCTGACTTGAGCTAACTTGAGCTGAAGTCCAGCTACTTTGAGCTACTTATAGCTGACGTGAGCTAACTTGAGCTGAAGTCCAGCTACATTCAGCTACCATAAGCTAAAGTGAGCGGACTTGAGCTGACTTGAGCTGACTTGAGCTAACTTGAGCTGAAGTCCAGCTACTTTGAGGTACTTATAGCTGAAGTGAGCAGACTTGAGCTAAGGGGAGCTACTTCTAGCTGACTTAGATAGCTTCAAGTGAGCAGACTTGAGCTAAGGGGAGCTACTTCTAGCTGCCTTAGATACCTTTTCAAGCTATAGTTAGCTCAACGAGCTCAAATCCTATCTTAAAAGGATCTTGGTGCGCCAAGAATTCCAACAAACTCCCACTCGCACTAAGATGCTTTTAAAACTCCCAGCTCCCACTCAAAACAAAACTCCTTATTCCTTATAGCCGAAATAATCTAGACACTTCTACATATATAGAGTTGTGGGTGCGACCTCAAGGCACACACACTAAGTCTCTTCTATTGAGGTTGTTAGACTCTCAATAGAAGATTGTCCTCTCCTCATAGTTTGAACTTCTTCAAACTTTCTTTGAACACATCAAATTCAAGTGTGTTGCTTAAACACATCAAGCTTGCTTGAACACATCAAGTTATGCCTTTCAGACCCCAGACATATGATACACTTCTTAATCACAATCAGTCTCTTTCTTAGAATTTCAACTCCTTGAAATCCATGATTGTATTAAGCATTGAGTACTCATTTCAATCACTTGTCATTCAATCTAGCATACTACTCACAGTAATATGTGGGCCCAAGATTGAATTTAGTGAACGTGTATCATCTTAATGTCTTTCCTTTTAGCTTCAACTACTTAGGTCAATGAGTTAACATGATTACCCAAAAGGAGGATACTCCAGTCTCATTTCTCTAAGACCTTCGACAACCAATCAAAGTAATCATAATTAACTCAACTTCCTAATAGCAAGCCATAGTCACTAAGAGTCTGATTCGAAGAATCTCACACTAAGCAAGAATAGAGACAACTTGCTTAAATTCTTCTCTGGTCGTATTTCATGGTCATGGAACACTTAGAAACACATCCATTAAAGTTCCATAATACACTTCTAAGGTGTTTTACTCATGTCACTCCCACTTGGAGTGATCTCCATTCCAATTGAGGAGTGTGTCATTTCTCCCTCTTAAAACACCATGAAGTGTACTCCTCTTAACATATAAAAGGAGGACATGTCAATAACCATGAAATTTCTCCATGCAAGCCTCAGCTTACATCTAACATAGGCTAGGATGTATGAATGGTCATACAAACTGAATGCACCAAAGCATTGAATCTTGATTACTCATAATCAAGGCGACCATAAAAGCTAAAGTGTCATGTGTTGGAGCATGACTCCCACTTAAATGTATCATTCACTTAAGTTTCATTTAAGTCTTTAGCCAGTCTCATCCTTAATCTTACACAAAGATCAAGGGCGAATGACTTGTGTGAGAAAGTCATCCTCTGCCTATGTTTGACATGTTCATTTGTTCGTTGTGATTCATAAAATTGAACTGAGTATTTCATAAAATAATCTGTATTATTTCAAAGAAATACATAACATGTGTGACACCAAAGAGGTGAAGTACATCCAACATTTACATTCTTCTAAGACCCATTGCTCTAACATGTCGAGCAAATACAAGTGGTGGCAATGGCTTAGTGAGAGGATCTGCCACCATCAGGTCTGTAGAAATGTACTCAATCCTAACTTCACCCTCTTCAATTGCATCTCGCACAAAGTTATATTTCATGCTAATGTGCTTGGTCTTTCCATGGTATTTGGGGTCTTTGGTATAAGCCATGGCTGCCATACTATCACTGTAGATAGTAATAGGCTTCTCAATAGAAACCCTGGACTCCAAATTTTTAAGGAAATAACCTAGCCAAAGGGCTTCTTGTACAGCTGAGGCACATGAAACAAATTCAGCCTCCATTGTGGACAATGCTGTACAAGTTTGCCTCTTACTACACCAAGTAGTAGCCCCACCATTTAGCATAAAAAGATAACCAGATGTAGACTTGCTGGAGTCTCTATCTCCTCCCCAATTAGGATTAGAATAGCCACGTAAACCAAGGTCTTTACCTTGGTAACAAAGCCAATAATCCTTAGTACCCTTGAGGTACCTTAGGATCCTCTTGACATTCTTCCAATGCTCCAGACTAGGGTTGGAAGAATATCGTGCTAGAAGTCCAACCGCTTGGCTGATGTTTGGCCCTGTACATAACATGGCGTATATCAAGTTACCAATGGCACTTAGGTAAGGGATCTGAGCCATCTCTTCCTTCTCCTTTGGAGTCTTAGGACATAAGTCCTCTCCAATCTTGCAACCATATGCAAGAGGTGTACTCATGGGCTTTGCATTTGTTAAGTTGAACCTTGCAAGAATCTTATCAACATAAGGCTCTTGTGAAAGGGCCAATAGCCTTGCCTTTCTATCCCTCAGGATCTTAACCCCTAGGATAAAGGCAGCCTCTCTCATGTCTTTCATATCAAAGGTGGAAGACAACCATCCCTTGATGGTACTTAACAATGCAAGCCCATTGCTTGCAATCAGTATATCATCTACATATAGAGTCAATACTGCAAAACTAGACCCAGAAGAGTACAAGTATACACAATGGTCTTCATGCATCATCACAAAGCCATAGCTTGTGATTGCATGGTGAAACTTCAAGTACCACTGTCTTGAAGCTTGCTTAAGACCATAGATAGACTTCTTTAGTCTACATACCTTGTCCTCTTGACCCTTTTGGACAAACCCCTCGGGTTGTCTCATATATATCTCCTCACTCAAATCACCATTGAGAAAGGCGGTCTTTACATCCATCTGATGTAACTCTAGGTCTAGATTTGCCACGATGGCAAGTAATATCCTGATGGAAGTGAATTTTACAACAGGAGAGAAGGTGTCTTTGAAATCAACACCCTCCTTCTGTGTAAAACCCTTGGCCACCAAACGGGCCTTGTATCTTTCGATACTTCCATCAGAGTTCACCTTGATCTTGAGAACCCACTTGTTCCCAATTGCCTTACGGCCTGGAGGAAGATCACTTAGCTCCCAAACCCCATTGAGATGCATTGAATGCAACTCATCCTTCATTGCATTTAGCCACTCTTCCCTCTGTGCACCCTCAAGAGCCTCCTTAATGTTACTTGGCTCATCTATCTCAGATGCAACCAAGTTTGCCTCACTATCCAAGATCCACCATTCTTTAGGTGGTCCAAATTTCCTTATTGATCTTCTCAATGTAGGCTGAGATGGAGGCAACTCATGCTCTATCTCTTGAGGCTCAACATTATGCCCTTGAGTATCCTCAACTCCCTCTTGAACAAAACCTTCCTTTTGGAAGTCTTGCTCATGTTGGTCCACAACAATAGGGATTTCTGGAGCCATTGCTCCATGTGGTTGAGGTACTCCTTCTAGAGTAGGTGCATGTGTCTCGGGTGTCCTTATGACACTTGGCTGATCCTCATCTAGGATCTGGGTTAATGAGGTTAAGTCACCACGCTCACCAACTTTGGGGAACTCATCCTCCATAAAGTTAGTATTCCTTGCATCAAAGATGTTCCCAGTTTTGTGACTTATGTCCAAGAACACATAACCCCTAGATTGTTCAGCATAACCAAGGAAGGCACACCTCCTCCCTCTTGGACCCAACTTTCCCAAAGGGTGGTCCGTTATGTGAACATAAGCTAAACAACCCCAAGAGCGTAAATAGCTTAGGTTAGGAGTTTTCTTCTTCCATAACTCATATGGAGAAGAGTTCACATTCTTGGTGGGTACTCTATTAAGGACATGAACTGCACACAGTAGTGCATCACTCCAATAAGTGATGTCTAAGTTGGCCTTTGCCATCATGGAACATACCATGTCCATAAGAGTTCTATTCTTCCTTTCAGACACTCCATTTTGTTGGGGTGTCCAAGGAAGAGTGAACTCTCTCTCAATACCCTTCAAGTCACAAAATGCCTTGAATGCATTTGATGTATACTCTCCACCCCTATCTGTCCTCAAGGACTTAACCTTTTTACCTACTTAGTTCTCAACCAAGTGTACATACTTCTCAAAGCATGCCAAGGGCTCTGCCTTGTTTCTGAGTAGGTAGATGTGGGTGAATCGAGTATAATCATCTGTGAATGTGATGAAATACTTAAATCTATTTCTGGATTCAACCCTCATTGGCCCACACAGGTCAGAGTGAACTAAACTTAGTGCCTCACCTCTCCTAGTTGCTTTGCCAAAAGGCTTTCTTGTGGCTTTGCCCTCTAGGCATGATTGGCAACTTGGAAGGACAACCTTGGTCAAGGAACCTAGCAAGCCACTCTTGGCTAGCTTGTCCATTCTATCTTGACCAATATGACCTAACCTCTCATGCCATCTCATTTTATTTGTGACCTCTGTCACATAGCAACTAGGACTTGCAACAGAATGGTCAGTTGGCTTTAACTCCTAAAGTCCATTATTAACTGAGCAAGTGCATATTATCTTATTATCTGTAATAATAGACACATTATTATTAAAGAAATTAAAGCAATAATTGTACTTCAACATAAAACTTATAGAAATCAAATTTCTACAAATGTTTGGTACATATAATACATCTATTAGATACAAATACACAATATCCACAGGAATTTTACATGTTCCTATGCCTTCTACTTCCAGCCTGGCATCATTCCCCACTGAAACGTGCTTAGCTCTTTTTGAGAGCTTCTTGTAAGCCACAAACCAGGACCTGTCGCGGGCTATGTGGTCTATTGCTCCCGAGTCTACAATCCACAAAAAATTGCACTCAGTTAGTAATGTACATGACACAACATGTATAAAGGAAGTCGAAGGGTATGTATGTACCTTGGGTGGACCTTTGCAATCTTTTGCAAAGTGTCCCTTATTCCCACAGTTGAAGCACTTCAGCTTGCTTATGTCCCACTTCTTCTTTAACTTTTTCTTGGAAGCAGGACCTTTTCCCTTGCCCTTTCCCAGCCCTCCTTTGCCACCATTCTTCTTCCATCCCTTCTGGATAGAAGATGAGGCAACATATGCCCTAGAATGGTCCTTGAGGGCCATTACTTCAGCCTCAAGGAGAAGGTGATGAGCAATGTCACCAAATGACATTATTTGAGGGTTATGGCATAAGTTGACCTTCATCAACTGCCATTCTTCATCGGGCAAGGAACGGATTATTGCTTGCACTTGTTGCTCATTAGTGAGCACATGCCCTGCTGTCTTGAGCTGGTGGATCATGCATGACATCTCACGCAAGTGAGCACTCATAGAGTGATCAGCACGCTTCATATAATTCTCAAACCTGAGAATCATTGAGCGTTGTTTCTCTACAGAAACATCTCCATACTTGGCCTTGACTGAGTCCCATATGGCCTTAGCCCCCTCAAGCATGGAGAATTCCACCATAATCTCATCCACCATAGTGGAGAGGAGAGTGACTCTACACATAGAGTTCTTCTTAAGAAATGCCTCATAGGCAGTCCTATCCTGTCCCTTAGCAGGAGGCATGATCTCTTGAGTGAGCACATCATGAGTATCTTACTTAGTTAAAATGAATTTAACCTTCTGTTGCCAAATTGAATAATTTTCACCATCCAATTTGAGGTCACGGTTTAATTCTGCAACTATATTCTTACAAGCCACTTACATTGATGCAATTCACATTTTTAGTTCAATTTACACAACAAGACTTAAACAAAGCAATCATGTGTATGAAACAACTTCTAACATGCTCATATATGGCAAAAGAGATGCATATAGCATTCAATCAGAAACACATGAACATGCCTTCATTGCTTTATACACATATCCTTCATTAGCCTTTATCAAAATCATACACATATGTATGATCCTAAATCATGCTCATTATATGCAACATATACATGTTCATGACCAAGCTCTGATACCAATTGAAGATTTCAGGATCTCATGATAACATACTCGTATGTTATCTACTCATGTATATGCCACATGCATATTTATTCATTTGAGTTCAACATGGGTATAGGCGTACATAATTCTAATTCTTTAACATAATTTATGTATTTGATATAACATGTTATATAGTATGTCAATTTTACATACATATTGTGTCAAACAAATCCTAACATGCTACTAAGAACATACATGTAAACAATTGAAACCTAGCATGCTACTAAACCAAGAGAGAATGTGCCCCTTTTTTCTTGGTTATCTTTGGTGAAAAACTTGATGGAGAACTTGATCTTAGAGGGGCACCTTGAAGTTTGAATTCAGTTGAATAATCTCAACGTAATTCCACCCACAATGCTCTAAAATGGTGTCTAATATTTCGGCCAGTAAAAGAAAGGAAGGAGGAGATTTTTCTCTCAAGAAAAATGGAGCAAATGGAATGTCAAATTCGTGCTTAAAATGGCCAGCCACTAAAGGCTATTTATAGATGACCAAAAGGCACACCTTTACACCAAAAAAGGTGTCTTTTAAGCCAAAGAACACTTCCTTTGGCCAAGGGTCATCTATGGTGGCGAAAATACATGTCTCTTTGGCCTAAGAGACATGTCCCTTTGGTCAAGAGACATCTCTTGGTGCTATAACCAACTCATGGCCGAATATACATGTCTCTTGATGTCAAAGGACATCGTTCTTGGTCCAATAACCACCCTAACCACCTCATGGCCGAATATACATGTCTCTTGATGTCAAAGGACATCATTCTTGGTGCAATAACCACCCCAACCACCTCATGGCCGAATATACATGTCTATTCACTCAAGGAACACTTCCTTTGGATGAAAGGACATGTTCTTTTAGCTAGTAGTCATCTCTTTTGATGAAGAGACATACCTTTACACAAAAGATGTGTCTTTTGGTGGTTTTGAGCTAAAAACAAGGTGAGCTGGCATAAAGCTAGCTCACTATGCTATTTATGCACCATTGAGCTCCTTTGAGCTCCAACCAAGTACCATGAGCTGAGGTCCAGCTCCTAGAACTGACCTTGAGCTGGAGTTAGCTACTCTCAGCTGAAGTGAAATGAAGTCCAGCTACATTCAGCTACCAGAAGCTGAAGTGAGCTGACTTGAGCTAACTTGAGCTGAAGTCCAGCTACTTTGAGCTACTTATAGCTGAAGTGAGCTGACTTGAGCGAAAGTCTAGCTACATTCAGCTACCAGAAGCTGAAGTGAGCTGACTTGAGCTGACTTGAGCTAACTTGAGCTGAAGTCTAGCTACTTTGAGCTACTTATAGCTGAAGTGAGCTGACTTGAGCTAAAAGGAGCTACTTTTAGCTGCCTTAGATAGCTGTTCAAGCTAGAGTTAGCCAAATGAGCTCAAATCCTATCTTAAAAGGATCTTGGTGCGCCAAGAATTCCAACAGGTCTAACGCCGATGACTTATTCTCCCATCTATTGCCAAGCTTGGGCATCACAAAGACTGACCTCAAACCTGTTACATCCCCCACCTTCAGGGTAGGTCCTTCCAAACTCTGTCCTTGGGTGGATCGACCTACCTCTAATGCTAAGGGGAACTTCGGTCTAAAACAATGGAGAGTTCTTCGCCTCTGCCATGACCAGGTTCATCGTCATTGATGTCCCTTCTTCGTATAATGCCATCAATGGAAGGCAAACTCAAGGGAACTTTCATATCTGACCAGATGTGAAGTATTTGATGGTCACCTTCGGGATGAAGGATGGGGACGCAAAAATATTCATTGATCAAGCTGAAGTCCGAAAGGTCTTCGTGAAGGGGAGGCAGAGCCCGGTGAAGGTGCATACACAGACCTCGGGAGAGAAAGGCACAGTAATCGAAGAAGCTGCAGAAGGAGAGAGAAGCGACTCAGAAAAAATTGAAACTGAGAATATAGAGCTTGTCCCAGGCTGAAATACCCGCATACGGAAACATCTAGCCGAAGGTGACAAGCAAAAGCTTGTATCTTTCCTTATAATGAACAAAGATCTATTTGCCTACTCACCGAAGGATATGCCTGGGGTAGACCCTCGCATAATCCAGCATAGTCTTAAAATACGCCCTAACGCGAAGCCTGTTCGCCAAAAAAAGAGGAGCCTTTCAGGACACAAGAACAACTTCATTAAGTCCGAGATCCAATGGTTGTTGGAGGCAGACGTAATAAGGGAAGTCAAATATCCCGAATGGCTTAGTAACGTGGTCATCGCCACAAAAGAAGGAAGTAACAAACTCCGAATGTGTATCAACTTCCGAAAAGTGAACGATGCTTGCCCTAAGGATTCATATCCTCTACCCCCAATAGACCAGTTGGTGGACTCAACCGCTGAATACGGTCTCCTCAGCTTCCTCGACGCATCTAGCGGGTACCATCAAATCAGGATGAACACCGAAGATGAGGAAAAAACTGCCTTCATCACCGAAGTTGGTACATACTGCTACATTAGAATGCCCTTCGGGCTTAAGAATGCAGGGGCCAGGTACCAGAGGTTGATGAATAGGGTCTTCAATTCCCAAATTGGGAGAAACATGGATGTCTACATCGATGATATGATAGTTAAGAGCAAACTGCCTAATAGTCATATCATAGACTTAGAAGAGACATTCCACCAGCTGAGGACATTTGGAATTCGTCTCAACCTCGAAAAATGCGTGTTCGGGGTGAAAGTTTCTCAGATTTATGGTGTTAGAGAGAGGTATTGACACTAATCCAGAAAAGGTCAAGGCCTTGTTAGGATTCCAAACGCCCAAGATGACCAAAGACGTGCAAAGACTTACAGAAAGAATCACGTCCCTCAGCAGATTCATCTCCAGATATGGGGATCACTGCCGACCATTCTTCAAGGTCCTTACTAAAGTAGAAAAAAGTGGGGGTGACCTTGGAATCGAGGTGCACCCTTGGAATGAAGAATGCCAAAAGGCCTGGGAAGAGCTTAAAGTTTACCTAACTCGTCTGCCGATACTTCGGCAGCCACTGGAAGGAGAACCCCTTATACTCTACCTCACTGCCACCGAAAAAGTGGTATATTCGGTCCTGGTGAAGTAAGAGGGGGCAAAGCGATGACCGGTATATTACATGAGCAAGTCTCTAGATGGTGCCAAAGTCAAGTACCCTTTGCTACAAAAGGCTATTTATGCCCTAGTACTTGCAAGCAAAAGACTACAACCGTATTTCCAAGGGCACCCCATTATTGTCCGAAGTAACCTACCTCTTCAGGATATAATGAAGAAGGTAGACCACTCAGGAAGACTATCAAAGTGGTGCATTGAGCACGGTGAATATGATATCACCTATGACCCAAGGAAGGCAATAATAGCACAGGCATTGGCAGATTTCATTGCTGAGGTACCCATTGCCAAAAATAGTCCGCCAAATCTCAGGGAGAACGAACTTGAGTGGACTTTGTTTGTTGACGGGGCCTCCTGTTCCAAACATCAAGGAGCCGGGGTAATTCTTCATGGTGCTGAGGGCATGAAAGCAACAAAAGCCATTAAGTTCGGGTTTAACGTCACCAATAATATGGCCGAGTATGAAGCCCTCATAGCAAGTCTATGCCTGGCCAGAAGAGTTGGTGTAAAGAACCTAAAGGCACACAGTGATTCTCAACTAGTGGTCCGACAGATGGCCGGGGACTACAGTACGAAGGACCTAACCCTAGCTAAGTATCACGACCTCGCAACGAAGCTTATCCAAGAGTTCGACGCAGTGCATATCGAGAACGTGCCTCGTCCAAACAATACTGAAGCAGATATCTTAGCCAAATCAAAAAAGTCCATCGAAGTGCTAAGCCAGTCGAGCATAGGTATAATGAGCATAGTAACTTCGGTGAGAGGATGGAAAAATCCCATCAAAAAGTATTTCACGACTTTGGAGCTTCCTGAAGACCCTCATGAAGCGACGAAAGTGCGAAGGCGATCCGGATGATATTTCCTCATCGGAGAAGAGCTATACCGACAAGGGTATGCGAGTCCAATCTAAAGGTGTGTCAGCGAAGAGGATGTAGAGACGGTCCTTAACGAAGTTCACGAGGGGGCTTATGGTTCCCACATAGGAATTGACGCTCTGGCAGGAGTGCTACTCCGCCAGGGATACTTTTGGCCCACTCTGAGGAAGGACGCAAGGCAATTTGTCCAGAAATGTGACAATTGCCAAAAACATGCCAACATCCAGAGGTTACCCTCAGAAATGATAACCTTGGCTAACTACCCTTTCCCCTTCGCAGTGTGGGGCATTGACCTCATCGGGCTTCTCCCAATGGCACCAGGAGGAGTGAAGTTCTGCGTAGTCGCAGTAGATTACTTCACTAAATGGATCGAGGCAGAGCCCCTGACAACCATTTCGGCAATGGATATACAGAAATTCATCTGGAAGAACATCGTATGTAGATTCGGCATACCGAGGGTGATAGTGGCCGGCAGTGGTTCCCAGTTTATTGACAAGGGGTTGCAAGAATTCGCAACCGACCTTGGCATAAAAATGCACTTAACCCCGGTAGCTCATCCTCAAAGTAACGGACAGGTAGAGGTGTCCAACAAAACCATAAAGGATGGTTTGAAAAAGAGATTGAAATAAGCAAAAGGGAAATGGCCAGGAGAACTCCTTAGTGTGCTATGGAGCTATCAGACAACCCCCCGAAGGGCCACAGGTGAGACGCCTTTCTCACTCGTACTTGGCACGGAGGCCATCATTCTTATTGAAGTAGTTCAGCCATCAATAAGGGTACAAATGTTCGATGAAGAAGGGAACAACCTTGGGTTGAGAACCAAGCTCGACCTAATTGACGAACACTGAGAAGTGGCTAAGCTTAGAAGAAAAGCTTTTCAGCAAAGGGTAGCTATAACTGTGAACTTGCATGTCCAATGAAAAGGAATCAGGAAGGGGGATCTTGTCTTCCAAAAGGCTGAGTTTGAGCCCCGAAGACCATCTCACGAAGTACTTCGAGCAAATTGGGAAGGGCCTTACTTGGTCCTTTATGAGGTTCGGCAAGGAGTTTATAAGCTCGGTGATACCGAAGGTAGAGAACTAAAAAATACATGGCATTCAGATGCTTTGAAGAAATTCTACACTAATTTTTTTTTTCTAAGTATAGAAAAATTTTCCAGGGAAACACTTTGCCAAAAGATATTCGCCGAAACTGATGCTATGCCGAAGATGGTTAATAATAAGCGCGAAAGATATCTTCTCGAGGGTCCTAGATCGAAAATGGTCAAACTAACCCTTGGAACCGAAGATCATTTAAGGAGAAACTTGTCTTGAGACTTAGCCAAATTTTGGAGGAAAAAAAGAGTTTTATTAATTTGTGCCTTAGTACAATAAGAAGGAGCTTACAAGAAGAAGATTACAAAAAGAAAAAGTGAAGTCCTGGATGCCTAAGGGACCTCATCATCTCGAGCTACTCCATCACCAACCTCATTTGTCACAACCTTCGGTGCCAAAGGAGGAGCCAAGGGAAGATTGAGATGATCTATCTTTGACCAGGACTTGCGAGGCCCCTCGGGAATGTCCAAAGCAGCAAGAAAAGATAGGTCGAGGTCGGGGTACTTTGCCAGGACTTGGTGCCGAACCAGACAAAAGCCATCTTGAAACGTAACCTTTGTCGGTTGATCAGCCTTGTCTTTCTAGATACCCAAGGCGTTCAGCTCGTCCCTCAGCTTAGCGAACTCCTTTTCTCCTTCTCCAGCTTCTTCGTCTTCTTCTTCTTCTTTGACTCCTTCTTCAGCGCGTCGACCTCGGCTTGAAGTTCAGCATTATCCGCGAGGGCCTTCGTTAGGAGAGCAGAGTCCTCCTCCTTCTCCTTCCGGTAGACCTCATTTGCCAAGGATAGCGTGATGACCTTTTGGCAGAGGTCAGACACCTTTTGGGAGAATTCTTGAAAGAGCTCCTCCTGACTCTTCAAGAATTCCTCCCGAACTTTTGCCACCTCCTCCATGGCTATCTTGTTCAGCTCGGCGTACTTGACAACCGAGCTGGCGCAGAATAGCTTGGCTTTCATCAAGCACTCTTTAGTCTGAGATTGGATCGAAGACTGCTTTGCTGCCCATGCTTGGAAATATGCACTAAAAGCCAAGAGCTGCGAAAAGGAAAGACTTCGCATTAGGATCAAAAGGCTACGAAAGCTTGGAAAATTTGCTAAGTCCCAAAAAGCTCACCTGGGCAGCGTGTTCAGACATCCTCGTGGTGATGACCTCCTCATTCAGGCACTCATCCGCCAGAGATTTGAACGTGGCCTGGGTGAGCACGCCCCTCGCCATTTAGCGAGCCATTTGCTGGCTGTCTTCGGAGAACAAGTTCATGTCCTCTGTAAAAGACCAGAAAGGCTCCCTCAGAACCTTATCCTTCGGGATATGGGAGTCTTGAAGGGCCCGCTTCTGGGCGTGCTCCACCATCCATGCCAAGGGTGCCAGTTCCTCTACAAAATCACTCCGAAGTTCCATAAGTACATTATCCCTTAGCCATACGTCTATAATGTCAAAAATGCTAAACATGTCTAAATTTATAGAAAAATGGCTAAAGGGTAAACCTGGTGGAACCCATGCAATGTCTTCGTCGGTGTCGTCGACCTCCTCTACTTCGGCAGGGACCTGTTTGCCCTTCCTTCGTCAGCGCTCCTTGAGCTCTTCAGTAGAAGCGCCCCCTGCCAAAGTGCACAAGATGTCCGCTAAAGTAACAGGACTCCAGGGAATGGAGCTAACGGCCGGCTCCGATGGTGGGTCGGCGTGGACCGACGGCTGGTCCCTGACCTCAATAACATCTTCCGGAGGAGGGGAAGAAGGTCCTTCTTCAATTTCTTGCCAGAAGATGGCGCCCCTTGAAATGTCTTCTGCCTTTTTGGGGCGGTCTTCCTCTTTTGTTCCCCCTGCTCGGCTTGACCAAGGAAGAGGGACTTGTAGAAGGCAGTAGACTGGTCGCCCATCTCTGAAAAAGGAACAAAATATTAGTGTAAGTCCAAAGGGGCACTTATAGCAAAATTTGGAAAGTGACTTACTCTCAATGAGGGCTTCGTATGTGAGCTCTTTCAGAAGGAGCATCACCAACCATGCTTTCTTCGTTTCGATGGCAGGCGTGGCATGCTGAGGTCAGTTTTGTGCTCCTTGATCACCCCTAACTCCTGAAGAACCTTTTCGGTCATAAGGTCCCACTTGATAGGGAAGGGATACAAGGAGCGTGGTGGGACCTCGGCATCCCAGTCAGTGACAGTTCGGATACGGCTGTCAAAGTCCTAAAACCTCACTGCTGACTCAGGAGTTAGCAACTTATTGGGATCAACAACATCCGTCTCCAGTGTCCCCCAGGCCCACCGGGTTGGCACGTGCGACCACGCCTCTACCACTTTCAGGAAGAAGAACCTTGCCAACTGTCCTTGGTGTCGTAGGTGAACATATTTTCTTTGCTCCCAGATCCCTGAGTTAGTAAGAAATAGAAGCCACCCTTCGGGACCGGATAGAGCTTGTAATACTGCATAAAGATGACGAAGTGGGGTTCTATCTTGAAAACCCTACACATGCAGAGAAAAGCATTGAAGTAAGAATAAGAGTTGGGAGGAAGCTGATTCATGGCTATGCCATGGAATTGGCAAAAGTTGCAAATCATCTTCGACGGAGGAAACTGAAGTCTAACCTTCAGTTGTGCTTGGAAAACAGTAACCTCGTCTGAATTATTCATGAAGCTGAATAGGCCAGGACGGGGTAGCTTGATAACAGCATAAGAAGGAAGAAAAAATTTAGTTGTGCACTTCGTTAACTTCTTCGAAGTGGTACAACTCGGAGGAGACATGAGAGGAAGCCAGCTCTCGGGAGTAGTTTGGATGGACATAAGTGGAATATGAGAAGACTTGTTTGGTAAAAAGAAATGACTTCGGGAAAGAAAGTCAAAGGACTTCGGGAAAAGAAAACAACTTCGAACACTAGAAAAAATAGAAACGGAAGAAACCGAGGGACCTTGGAAAGGAAAACCCACCAAAGCTTTTTGCCGAAGTTGGGATTGGTGGACGCCGTCGTAAAAGCTTGCCAGAAATCGCTCCGCCGCTTGCACCAACACAGAAAAAAAAGAAAAGCTTGAGAGCAAACAAAAGCAAGACAGAAGCAAAAGAAAGCAAGTGAGAGCTATGAGGAGAAGGAGGGTTTTTTTGGTTTTGGTTTGTGTTCTTTTCGCTCAATTCCATGTTCATATATTCTTTGTTAATTATGTTAATTCTTTATGCTAATTTAAAGTTTAAAGTTATCTTCTTTTGCCTTTTTTTTTTGAGAAAAAAAGTTATAAAAAGTAAGAAAAAATGTAAGACATGAGTTAGGGAAAAAAGAAAAAAAAAAGTTAAAATGAAAAAATCAAAATGCAAAAATGAACAAATAAAGACATGGTTTCTCATTCTTGTTTGATGTGCATTTTAGTTAGTTCCTTGTTCTTCTACCTCTTGTTTATAAAAGAACGAACAAAGAGTAGTAATAAACAAGTAAATTTGAATAAATTAATATGTTCTTTATAGTTTTAGGCCATGTTCACTCAATTTAGTTTGACATTCATTTATCCCTTGTGTAGATTAATATTAAAATTTATGTTCTTTAAAATTTTATTTGGACTAGAAAAGGAGGAAAAGAAAGGTGTAACACATATGAGTTAGTGGAAAAAGAACAAGTTCTCAAAGGTCATGGTTGAAACGGAAAAATGAAAAAGGAAGGAAAAAAACTGGAAAAGAAATTAGACAAGTGATAACTAGAAACAATGCAAAAGACCTTAAAAAAAAAGAAAAATAGTTCACAATAAAGGAAAGCGTTTGCAATAAGGAAGCGATATTAGAGAAAGAAGTACATAGAAAGCAATATTGAAGAAAAAAATGACAAATAGAAAAGGAAAAAACCGCAAGCAATACAATAAGCATTTGCAGTAATATTTGATGGCAAATGTATCAGGGAACCTCTGAATAACATCATTAACAGTTGCCTTAAGTAAATTGATAGGTAACCTCATGAGATATCTTCTCCGGGCTACCTCAACCATCACCTCGAGCAGGGAGCCCTCCTTTCTGTGTGGTAACACCCTTGGCTAGGTCACTAGGAACAGCCTTTTAAGGCACAAGAACCTCTACTTGTAAAAGGGCTTATACCTCATCAAAGAAGGTACCTAAAGAGGAAACCCATATGCCTAAGGTTCTCAAACTTGAGTACCCCAGATTCTATCTGAAGGATCTGGAACCAATCCACCTAGGATTCCCAAAAAGAAGAGACAAACAATTACCCCCATACATTGAATAATGTCACCTAAGCCATGGCCTCATATGTTAGAACAATGGTAGGCAGGAGGGTTTTCAGTGTATTGTCTCAGTAATTTCGGATTTGGTTGGACATGGATCTTGCTTGACCCCATAAGACCAATAGCAGCATTCATGGTCTTCACCCTATAAAAAGGGAGATCACACTCATTCTCCAAGGTAACCAAGCTCTATTGCTCATACTTCTTTTTTATTCCTTTCCAAAATGCTCCCCTAACTTGAGTATCGAAGGTTTCCCATCAGAAAAACATCAGGGGATCCCCTATAGCCTTCTTTTCCTTTGATATTTTAGGCCCTCATTAGAGATACATTGTAACAATGCCGAAAATGTCAGTAATGCCCGTTGGAGAAGATGACACCCATCAAATGGCACTATCTATGCGCAGTGACTTTGAGAAGTTTGAATGACAAAGGACCACCAAACAATCAGGTTGAGGCAAATCCCATTATGCCCGTTGGCGCTTTGGTTGTAGAAGGTGAACAGCCATTTGTCGTTACAATGGATTTCTTGCACAAATTATACTACTCCATTGTTGTGAAAATGACTTAACAACTCGACTAGCATTAAAGGTAGACTAGGTTTGCCTAAGAAGACTTTTAGCCATATAATTCCATCAACCCGACACAGTCCTCATTTGGGAAAGATGGTTTGGGGGAAAGCACTCAATAGGCATCTTTTTTCAAGGTACTTCTGTTTCACAGCCAAAAAGTTAGATTTAGGGACTCACATCCCCCTTCCAAGGAACACCATTCACCTTACCACAAAATTCCATCTTTTTCCTGTAAAAATCCTTCCCTTTGCTGCAGAAGTCGGTCCTTCATTACAAAAGTCCCTCATTCTCCAACAGAAGTCTGCCCCCTCACATAAAAGTCCCTCTTTTCATAGAAGTAGCTATTCTCCTCATTGGAGGAGTTCATCCTCGAAAAGGCACTGTTACTCACCTGAAGATGGCAACTGCTGACGAAGGAAAGAGTCATCCTCAAGTGATGCCCTCATGGAGAGGCTTCTCAAGAGACTCGACAAAGTTGAGAAGTAGATGACCAGAAAGCTTGCCTAGTCTAGATTTTCAGATGATCTAGCCGGTGATGAGTCCCCATCCATATAGATTATAGTTGAAGCTTATATTTTGAATGATTTCAGGTTCCCAAGGTTGGAATGCTTCGATAGGATGGGTGACCCATAAGCCTATTTGGTGAAATACAAGAGAAGCATGATATTGTACAGTGCATATGACGTGGCACTATGTAAATGTTTTAAACTGACTCTTTTAGGACCAGTGACAACCTGGTACAATTCGCTTCATTTGGGCTTTCTTTTTAGCTTTCAGGATCTTTCTGTTGTGTTTACCTAACAATTCATGGGCAGTCGACTGGTGGCCAAGATGGTGGTACAATTGTTTGACATGGTTCAAGGAAAAAGTGATTTGCTGTGAAATTATATTAAATGCTTTAATCATAAAGCATTAAGTGTGTCAAATTTTTGCCTGAAAATCTATATTAAGCAATGATATGGGTGCTTCAGCCCAACTCATAATTGTTTTATGAGTTTCCAAAGGATTCACAAGACACATTAGGTGAATTTTACAGGAGAGCCAAACAGCACATTACAATGAAAAAACTGAGAGGCAGCTTCCCAAGGAATGAAGGCCAAGGATTAATAGTGCTATAGAGCCAACATCAGCATGGGGGCAAGGGAAGTGGGCATGCTAAAAAATATTATGGAAACAAATGTTGTTTCACTCCTTTGAACATTTCAAGGGCCAGCAGCCTAGTGGCACTTTAAAGGTAAGGAGAAGTCAAATGATTGAAGCCATTGTTTTCAGACAATAAGAAGAGCCTAGAAAAGTATTGCTAGTTTTACAACGATCATGGCCACAAAACTGAGGATTACCACCAATTGTAAAAATGCATTAAATGTTTGATCAAGTAGAGGTAGTTAAGGTGATACCTTTGCCTGCCATCTTTGAAGGGCCATAATCGAATGGAGGTTGAAAAAGAAGCTAAGTATGATAAGTATGACTCAAATCATCATAAGAATTACCAAATTCCCATGAGGCAGCCTGCGACACCTGCAAGAGTCATTCAAACAATCATAACTGGGACCCTTTGGGTGAAAAGAAAAAGAAAGAGCGTGAAATTGCGCTTACAAATTCAGGTAGTCCAACCAACCAATTGACAAAGCAATACAAATCAGTTGTTAGGTTTATTCATGGTGACCCTCTTCTAATAATGGCCTAGTTCAGGAACTAGGACGTGAATACGGTCCTTTATGACGATGGCTTTAATGCTAATGTGCAATTTGCCCATCCCCTCTCGAACTTGGGTATTCCTCGAACAAAGCTTAAGCCAATATACTTTTTTGAATGAATTGTTCATCAACTCTCTAAAGTATTACCTATTTGCTGTCCAATAAGTATACCCTCAATAAGTCCAAATATTGTGCAACGTGGCCTTTAAATAGTCTAACACTAAAAAATGAAACCGACAAAGAGGAAATAGTGAACATCATTGTTTTATCTCCCTTAAAAAGTTTTCGTTGAATAGATTAGATGGTTTTTTGAAGATGGGGATAAGACAACAAAGTGCATAGGTGGGTAATGCAAAAAGAGGTAGTATGATTCACCAAGAACAATTACACCTTTGGCATGACTAGAGAACCCTTGTTCCTAAATGGACTAACTGGTTGGATAGGGAGCATGGAAGTGGCCTTCCTGGACCATGTTCAGTGACTAAAAAAAGCAAGGTTAATCCTCATTGCTTGATGAAAGTTGATCCACCAGAACATTACTTGAGGGGCCCATAGGTGACCTTTGTCAGCAAAATGGGTAGCTTCAGCATGTTCACATTTAGCACCACTAAATGTAAAAGCCTTGACTGATGAGCCATAACCTATACGGGGAGTTGGCATTGAAAGCCATTTGAGCATGAAAGTTGTCCTAGATTACTAGCCCAATGATGGAAGGAAGAGCATAAAGAATGCCTTAACATAAATAAAAATGGAAGGGGAGTCAATGAAAAATCCAACCAGACATAAACTCGAGAGGAAATGCTGAGGTTGGCATGTTGGCAAAATCATCCCAATACGAACAAGAGCTAGGAACTTTGGGCCACATGTGAGATGCACCTCATTTAAGGTTGGTGAACCCCCCTAAAGCATTCTTTGGTGGTAGAATGTTTCCAACCAGGATTCCTTTGAAGACGTTCGGAGTAAAAAGAAAAACTAGGAAGTATTTCTTCATCAAACATGAAATGCACAAGTGTTCACATGCATGGCAAAAGCACATCGAGAAAGGAATTTTCGAAGAAGGTTATTGAAGGAAGAAGCTCGCATTAGCATCAATGCCTTGTCAGAGTAACTATTTGACAGAAGTATCTCTAGCCTGTAATGGGACACTCGAGAATGGATTAAACCTTATAAGAAAGCCCTTGAGGCAAAACTTTATGTAATGAGTATCACACAAAATAGTGAACTTGGATATGCGACACTTATAGGGGGCCTGCACATGAAGTGGGTGAAAGAAAAAACATTAACCTATACATCGATTATGAGGTGAAGCATTGACTCATCTAAACTCTCATTAATGCTCTGAGACAACTTTTATGTAGGACATTATGATGTTAGTAGCAAGTGAAAATGAAGGCACCAGAGAGAGAAAGCTCTACAAGATAAAGGAAGAAGGCTAAAGAGGACTCTCCGAAGTGTTTCTTGGGGAAGGAAGCTCTGATGCCTAAGTTAGATTATATCTTTTAGATAGGATGTGGAGATGGAGAGAGGGATTTTATATCTTTTACCTGAGAAGGCTCTTAGAGTATTTATAAAAGGGGAAAACTAGGGGTTAGGCCTGGTGTGAGGATGACCGAACACGTGGGTGGTTAGATTGACGGATTTGAGCTCTGTGCTCGCCAAAGAATAGTCCTTGCTAGCTTGGCTGTACTAGTAGATAGAATGATGCTCTAGCATGATTTAGGGGTGAGGTGATAACCATCTTACCGATGGTCCCAAGTGCCACGTGCCAATATATTTAAAGATGGTTAGATGTCTGGGTTAACCCTGTTCTAGAACAAGGTCACAGTTCTTTGCTCGAAGATGTTCCCCTTCCAATATTGCCAAGGGAGACCCCTTTTTAATTGCATTGACGAAGGTGACCATCTTCAGTTGCGTGAGGCATTTGGCAATAAGCTGTCATTCAAGCCTCATATTAGGGTTTTTTCCCACTACTAAGGGTATTAGCTTTTCCATCCAATTGTTTCAGATTTTGTGGGAGGATGCATTGTTTTCTTGATTCTCGAGCCATGAATTTAATGGTGTAGTAGATATGCCTTCAGTTTGCGTTCCATATTAACACATGTCACTGTATAATTAGCCAATTTTCATATTGGGGTGTCACTTTGGCGGGGTTAGATATTATGGCATCTTTATGTTTCCTTCCTTTGAGCTTTTTATACCCTCAATCAAAGTAGAAGTCCCCCAATTCTCATTTTGGCCATCTTTTGTTTTCTCTCACTTTCTAGCTTTTATCTAGCTTTCTTTTTCTTTGCAGCTGTTTTTACAGTTAAGTGACTTTTAGCCTCTTATCATGATGGTCAATTTGATTTTAGAGAATTTTAAGGTGGCTAGTTGAGGTCCCTTTTTCCTTTTTTTCCTTTTCCTAAAGTAGCTCATTAGATTTTCAAGGTAAGATAGGTGGCCAATTAGGGTGTCAAACCTAGGGCCACTAAAGAGGGTTAGGGTTCTCTGGATGCCCACCCTAGTTGTACCACCTCGGAGAAGGTGGAGAAGTGGCATATGAATTTCTACTTACCCTCCTATGTCAGGGCTAGGATCCCTGAATGAGGTGAGTTGAGGTACTGACCTTCGGAGGAGGCGATAACTATTTTCAGAACCCAACCTAAGGTGGGTCTTCAGTATCCTCCTCCAAAGATGATCGCAGAATTTTGTGAGTTTCACAGCATAGCAATCAACCCACTCCCACCAAACTCTTATTCATATTTTAATGCATTTTTGTGAATGTGCAAGGTCTTTAAGATAGATCCCCATTTTATTTCCTTAATGCAATACAACAAACTCAACCTCATTCTAAAGGCTCCTTCTACATCTTGCTACCTCGTGGGATAAGTAGTAAGAAGTTTATGTTTACCTTTGCCACTAAGGATAGCTGGAAAGGTTGGTAAAGTAATTACTTTTTCAAAGAGAAGCTTGAGTTATGGGCTAATGTGCTAACGAAATGGGCTTCAGGGACATTAATGGGCAATGTAAGGGACCCATCAAAAGTTCACATTAGAGACCTCAAAACTTGGTTTGAGGAGTTTGATGGCCAAATTGTGTAGGTAGAAAATTGGGCCGACCTATCTTTCGTGAGTGCCCTATATCCCTTCTCGATCAGGTAGGGTCTCATGGCCAAAAAAGTACTTTGGGAGTTGGTGTGAAGGAACACCTAATTGATCTTAATATGCCCAAGCCAAGTACTTTTATGCATGCTCTGCCAAGCAAACCATGATTTCGCTCCTAAACAAAGGAGGCCTTAGAGGAGACTAAGGGTGCTTTGGCGACCACCTGCCATCAGTTTGAGTAGTTAAAGAAGATAGCCATAGAGGACATGTCTAGGATTTGCAATGAAATTATGGAGGCAACCTAGATGTTTTTTGAGGATTACTTTGTGAAGATGTTCACCCTTAGGGAGAGGTTGATCACCCAGACTTCTATAAATGAGGCTTTTTAGGTAGAGAAGGAGGCACTATCCTTTCAAGTTGCTGCAATTTCAAAAGAGTAACAATGGCTTGAGGTTGAGGTAGAACAAATGAAGAAGTTAAAGAAGAAGAAAAAGAAGGAAATGGATGATTTGAAGAAGGAGAAAGCTAAGTCTGACAAGATGACAAAGAGGGCTTATCAAGATAACTTCTTCCTAGCTTGTTATCAGGTCTTAAGCCCTTATCCTGAATTGGACCTATCTTTCTTTTAGGCTCTTGATATCCCCTTAGAACCTTATTTGGCTTGGTCCAAAAGGTACTCCAGAAAAGTAGGGTACTCCAGAAAAGTAGACTTTAGAGGAAGAGGATGCTAAAGAAGATGCCCCTGAAGAGCTTAAGGACGATAGTGCCAAGGAATTGCTTAGGTCTTAGCCTTAGGTTCTTTTTTTACTTGTACTTATAGTTATTCAAAGTAATGAAAACAATTTTGTCCATCGGGGCTTTCGTTTGTCTCATTCTTTGATCATTTTTTTGCTCTATTCGAATACTGCCTAAAGGCCTTTACTATAGCTAATTCATACCCCTTTGTTCAGGAATGCTTGTTGAAGTATGATTCAAATGTACAATTAGAACTTTTCAAATTACCAAGAAATTTTTCTAAGTACTAGATAATATTTGTTCAAAAAGCACTTGTACACCCTCGTTTGAATAACCCTCATTAGAAAATTTCTCCAAGTATTTTTCAGGCATAGTATTTTTTCAAGGAGTCTGAATGCCAAGTATTCTTCAGTTCTTCTCCCTCGACATCAGAAAGCTTAAAAACTCTTGGTCAGATTTCCTTGTTTACAATATATGGTCCTTCCCAGTTCACTTGAAGTACACCTTGCGACAGATGCCGAGGTTTTGCTTTGGTTGTTCGGAGAACCAAGTCTCCAACCTTTATTCCATTAAGCTTGACGTTCAGATTTTCTATAGCGGCAACCCTTTACTGAAATGCTTTGCCCCTTAGTTCTGCCATTTCCCTACATTCATCTAAAATGTCAAGTTTGGCCTTTAGACTGAGGTCGTTGCTTACGTTGTCAAAGATCTACACTCGTACGGGCTTATGACTTCGATAGGGATTAAAGCTTTAGTCTTATTTGGAAGGGAGAAGGGTCTTTCTTTTGTTGCCCTTCTAGGAGTCATTCAGTAACTTCATAATACGCTTGGCAGTTCTATGGGTGATTTACCTTTGCTTTGCCAAGTCTCTTTTTTAGCCCATCTTTCAAGTTCCTTTTTGATATTTTAACCTATCCATTGCTTTACAAATAAGCTACTATTGTGAAGTGTAGTTTTATGCTGAGGTTGGTCTCGAATTCTTGGAAACCTCTATCTATAAATTGGGTTCCATTATTTGCAACTAATGGCCTTGGGTAGCCAAATCAGAAAATAATGTTTTTCTAAACAATTTTTTGTATTTCTTTTGCTAATATGGTGACCAAAGATTCAACTTGAATCCATTTGGTGAAATAGTCAACTGCTAGCAAGCAGTGGGCAAGGGGCGAATGAGGTCAATGCCCCATACTGTGAGTGGACAAGGATAGTTTGCCGATGTTTTAAATTTAGATGGTGCATGCTATGTTGATGAACGTTGCTAACATTTGTCAAAACATCTAACCAGGCTTTGAGTATCTTTGTGAGGGTCGGCCAAAAGTACCCTTACCGAAAAAGTACTCTGGTCAATGGATCAGTTCCAATGTAAGATCCACATATTCCTTCATGTACTTCATTTAATACACCTTCCATCTTGTCTTCTTCGATGTATTTTTGCAATAGGTTGCAGTAGCCTTGATGATATAACTCTTTGCCTAGGATGAAGTATCTTCCTAACCTCTATCTTACATTTTGCTACTTAACAAGGGTCATTAGGCAAGACTTCTTTTGTCAGGTATTTTTTTAGTAGAGCTCTCCCTCCACCATCAATAACCACAAGCAGTAGGGTAGTTATGCTTAGGGTATCCCGAACTTTGGTATGATTAGGAGATTTAGCTAAGATATCTGCTTCCATATTCTCCTTCCAAGGTACCCTCTTTATTTGCACATTTTCAAACTCTTGAATCAGGTTATTCATGAGGCCATTGTATTTTTTCAAATTTGGTTTTTTGACCTCATATTCTCCCTTTAGTCGCCAAACTAGGAGCTATGAATCATTACAGGCACGTAAATTCCAACTCTCCGGGCTAATTTAAGCCCAGCGATCAAGGCCTTATATTTAGCCACATTGGTTGTTACATGAGAAGGGAATCTGATAGACTTAGTAATCTCCATTCCTTCAGGGCCATGAAGAAAAACTCCTGCCCCTTAGTGTTTGAAACTAGATGCCCAATCGATGAAGAGTGACCATTGTGGGTCTTCTTCTTAGAGAGGTTCTACACTTCCATCTAGACTCTCAAGAAGTTCAACAATGAAGTCTGCCAAGTCTTGGGCCTTTATAGCTTTTCTTGGCTTATAAACAATGTCATATTCTTTGAGTTTTATGCACCATTTGAACAATCACCCTGAATGGTCAACCCTTTTTATGACATCCTTCAAAGGTAAGCTACTTCGGACGATTATAGTGTAACTTATGAAGTAAGGCCAGAGTCGCCTTCCTGTTGGGACCAAGGAACAAATAGCCTTTTATAAGATTGGGTATCCTACTTCATCACCATATAGAGATTTGCTTACTTAATACACGGGCCATTGTTCCTCATTTTCTTCCTCTCTTACCAAAACCAAACTTATTGATTTTTCACTGACAGAAAGGTAAAGTATGAGGGGTTCGCCCTCTTTTGGTTGTTGAAGTGTGGGCAACTGTGCCAAGTATTTTTTTTATATTGTTTCATGAATCTTGGCATTCTTCATTCCTTAGGGAGTTATCCTTGTCTTGATCGGACACTTATTTAGCAGCCTTAGTCAACACTTTGAAGATGGGCCAACATCGGCCCCCATAGTGTGATATAAACCTATTGAGCACAGTTATTTTGCCCGTAAGCCTTTGTATCTATTTGAGTATCTTCAGTATTCTTGAATCAAGTAAGGTTTTAACCTTCATGGCATTGGCATTAATTATTCATTCAAAAACCATGAAGGCGAGGAATTTGCCATCCTTAACACTGAGCACGCATTTCATTGGGTTTAGACGAATGCCAAATTTTTTGAGCAATTGGAAGGTTTATCTTATATTGCCAATGTGATCATTTAGCCATTCACTTTTGACAATAATATTGTTCACATAAACTTCCATGTTTCACCCTATTTGGTCAACAAACACTTTGTCCATGAGGCGTTAATAAGTCACCCTAGCATTTTTCAGTACAAAAGGTATTTAAACGTAGTGAAAGGTCTCTTCATCAGTGATGAAAGATGTTTTTTCTTCATTAGCAAGGTCCATCCGAATTTGATGGTATCCACTAAAGGTGATGCTCTAGCACATCTTTGATGTAGGACATGTTGGACCTCGAGTAGAGCTTTGCTTGATTGATATCTACAGTAGTTGAAGAATGTGGGTTAGGAGCTCTTCGAAGTTGTTTTTCCAGCGGAGGAATATTTGACGGGCAAGTCAATATGTGAGGGAGAAGTTGTTAAGAGCAAAGAATAGAATGAGAGGGTGTTTTCTGTGTCTATTACCTGGGAGCCTCCCCGAGTATTTATAGGAGGCTTGGAGGAGAAGGCCGTTATTCCCAGTTTGAGCAGATTAGGACACGTGGTCGGTCAGATGAGGATCATACCTTCAGGGAAAGGTGTCTCTAGCTATTTGTAGGCATTATGCTTTAAAGGGTAGGGGCATGTGCAAGGTTCTAGTTAGTGGTCCCTGAAAACCATATTTGTCATCTTCCCTTAGGACTCTTCGACCCTTAGGACTCTTCGACGACTTGAGATCCTTTCGGATGTAGGAGTTCCCTCGAAGGTGACTAGGGAAGCCTATTGGTTGTATAGACCGTGTTCGGGAGGTATCTCTTTTATCGAGGGTGGCAAGCTTCCGAGGGTAGTGTAGAGCCTTTTCCCAAGGTTGGTCATATTCTCTTCTGAAGGTGGTGTCAAGTACATGTATCCAAAGGTCCTGTGGCAATAGCCCTTTGGCCATCAAAAGGTGTCCATTGAAACTCAGTAAATCATATTCAGGTATAGTGCCTACAAGCCTATCAATTAAAGGTAAAAGGTATGAGTCCTTTGGGCAAGCATAATTTATTCTTATGAAATCTATGTGCATTTGAAGTTTATCGCTTCCCTCTTTTGTTGCTATGATGATGTTGCTGAGCCAATCTAGGAATTTTACTTCTCTTATTTTACCTTCCTCTAGGAATCATTGTATTTCTTTCTTAATGAAATCCTTTTTGTTTGCGGTGATGTTACGCTTCTCTTGCTAAATAAGTTTAGCATTAGGACTCACTCTAAGACTGTGTTGGATTATATCCAAATCTATTCCAGGTAAGTCTTTTGGCAAGTAGGCAAATAAGTCTTTACCTGAAAGTAGAAAAGTTATAAGGTTTGCCTTTTCCTTTAGTGGTATGTTTTTTCCCATTTGAGTACTTCAGCCAGGAATCAATTCTAGATCCTTGGTTTTAACTTTCTTGTCCTTATCATTGCCATCATTCTAGAGGTCAACCTCTTCCATGCAAAGTCTTTTGATAGCCTAAGTATGAATTTTGGAGGGAGATCTTCTAACCTTGACAAACACCTTTCAAACTTCTGCTTGATCAATGAAGATTTCAGCATCCCTTTCAACAGCTGCAAAGGTTAAGATCGGGTACCTTATGTTCGATATCATGTGAAGACTACCTTGCAAATGCCTCCCAAGGATAAAATTATACAGAGAAAGGAAGTTAATGACTATAAACCTTGTCATGGTGGACAAAAAAGGTTTAGATTCATCATTAACCAATGTCCATTTTTGCATTAGTGGCAGTGCATCCGAGGATAGAGAGCTCTCCTGGTCCTATGCCAATATAGAGGATGTCAGTGGCTTGAGCTTGTCTTGAGGAATTCCTAGAGACAATAGTAGGTAAGCAAACAAGACATCGATGTATGAGCCATCATCACATAGGACCATCTTCACATCCCAATTACCAATATGGGCCATGATTAGTAAGAGACCATCGTGGGAGAATTTGATTGAGACATCGATGTATGAGCCATCTCATTGAAGTAGCTTGTTCGTGGGACTATCCATGTCCATCAGGTCGATTTCATGCTTCTTCCTTTTCCTTTCTACTGAGGGTATACTAGTGGCAATGGTTTGCATAACCTCAACGGGTAGAAGAGGCTGTCTTTGGGTGCTTATATTAGTTCGGTGCCTACAAAGTCATATTCTTCATCTTCTACTTGTTTTTCCTCATTTTTTTTGTCACATGACTCTGGAGATGGGACATGAAGGTAACACTAAAGTAACTCTTATTTGATTAAGGACTATATATATATTTTGATTTGGAAACAGTCTTTAGTGTCGTGGCCATGATCTTGATGAAATTGGTAGTACTTCTCCATATTTTTCTTATTTTTTGAGACCATAGCCCTTGGTCATTGAATCGTCACTTGCTGCTTCTTGAGAGCCATCAAACTGTTTAACCTTGCTAGTGTTTAAAGAAGTGAAGGTCAGAGGCTTCTTTTGGTTTTTCTGAGGATGGCTACTTTTTTCTCCTTTGTATTAAGGTTAGGTAGGGTGGACTTCCGTGTTCTGGTTTTCATACCTCGGTCCACCCATTCAAAGTTCCTTAACAGTCATGTATTTCTCAGCTTTTCTATAAATTTTGCCCAAGATTTTAGGGAGGTTCTTTGAAAATTTGTAAAATAGCTAGGAGTTCCTTTTGAGGCCTTTATTCATCACTAGAATTTGAATTTTTGGTCTAAAATCTTGAACACTTAGGGTTTGCTTGTTGAACTTTTTAACATAATCCTGAATGGTTTTGCCATTCTTCTAGGTTATGTCAAACATCTGAACCGACATCTTTGGGATTAGGTGACTTCCACTAAACTACTGGGAAAAGGCTATGGAAAACTAATTAAAGCTTGAAATATACCTTAATGCCGAAGAGTTGCACCAAGTAGTTGCGGGAGCTGAGAGCATCACATCGAAGCATTGATAGAGGGCAACATCATCATCTCCATGTAACATCATGCTTCTCCGATACTTTGTCAGGTGTGCTTGTGGATTGCTTCTGCCATCATAGTTTTCTAGCTTTGGCATCCGGAAGTTAGTGTGCATTGATGCCTTAACTATGTCACATGTAAACTGGGACTCATCACCCATAAAGGCTTTTAAAAGCTGTGACTGTACTAGCTTTTAGGACACCTGTCTCTCCACTTGATCCAATCTTTCAAGTAGTTTTTCCTTCAAGATTGTAGTAGACCCTTTTTCTCTCTGATGACGGCCTTCTGATTTTGGAGAATAACACCTCCTTTTTGGTGAAGAACCTCGTCAACAAGGAGAAGGATTTTTTTCATAGGGAGAAAAACTTTTCTAGCGTGAAGAGCATCGTTCCGTGGCCTATTAGCTCTTCCATCTTTGTCTTTGTGAAGGACTCTCCTTGGTTGAAGAGTTAGTGTGTGGACTAGGGTTGGTGGTGCTTTGACGAGGCGACTTGTGGCTCGTATCCTCAGGTTCCTTAGCAAGAGTTGTTCAGCCTATAGGCTTTACCTGAGATAGATGTTGATCTAGGTGTTGAGGTATTGTAGCCACTATGGAGCTCTGGAATTCACATAGGAAACCCATAGTGACCATCAAACATCGTTTCTCATTTGCCTGTGAAGCTTTCGGAGGAGGGGGAGGAGGTGTACTCGTGGCATTTCCAGGATCCATCGTGGACTTGCGGTTTGGAACCCCTTTGCCTTTAGAATGACGTGTCTCTATGATCGCTGTAAGGGATTGGGTTCCCATAAATGGTGCCAAGTGATGCTAGAAGATAGCTTCTATGTAGGACATTGTGACCTTAGTAGCAAGCAAAAATGAAGGCACCAGAGAGAGAGAGCTCTACAAGACAATAGAGGAAGGCTAATGAGGATTCCCTAGAGTGTTTTTTCTTGAAAGAACCTTTGATGCCTAAGTTATACTAAGGCTTTCAGAGAAGATATGGAGGTAAATAGTGGGATTTTCGATATCTTACCTGAGAGAGCTCCTAAGACTATTTATAGAGGGGAAGAGTGAGGCAGCTATTAAGCTTGGTGTAAGGACTGTCGTACATATGGATGTTTAGATTGATAGATTTTAGCACTCCCTAGCAGCTGGGTTATACGAGCAAGCAGAATTATGCTTTGACATGATTTGGGGGTGACGTGATAATCATCTTGCTGGTGGTCCCGGGTGCCACGTGCAGGTACTGGTAAAGAGGGTTGGATGTCTGAGTTATCCTGTTTTGGACCGAGGTCATGGTTCTTTGTCGAAAAGTATTCCCCTACTAGTATTGTCCAATGAGGCCCTTTTTTTATTGCATTGATGGAGGTGACCATCTTTGGTTGTGTGGGGCATTCCGCAATAAGTTGAAGTGTAAAGGGTTATCACCTACTATAAGCCCATGATGAATAGCCAAATATGATCCGATGATAAAGAACTATGAGGATTTGCAATTGGCCTCAAGATTAAAGTGCATGGATTCACAAATGACCTTAGAATCAAGATGCATTATAGTCCTTAAATGATACATAGGCAAGGCTACTGTCCAAATGAAGGATGAAAGTAAGCCATTCTTGTTAGAGAATAAACACCATGAAAAATTTGCTAATAGCCCATTAAATGTATAACATCGCCACCTAACAAAGAATTTGTTAGTGTAGATGAGCTACTTCTGAGTACAGGACATCATGGAATGATCAAACTAGAGGCTAGGAAGCCTTTAAATATTTTGCAACATGTGTCAAGTGTATCTAAAAAAAGTAATCTAGAAATCATAAAAGCGCCAAGTAGCCTAGTGAAATACTATTCACAAACGGATTTGATGCAACCTAGTATCTGGTTGAGCTGAGGCATCCCTTGCATATGCATTAAATAACTTCCATACCATAGACAGTATGCCAACTATTATGTAAATGGAACAACATTTTCTATTCATTACTTTGCTTATTATATGAGCTAGAGTTTGGCTTTGAAATCAAGCAGAATGAAAGAAAATTTGGTATCTCAGATAAGTAAGCTAGAAATGAATGGGGCCACGATTCAAAATGATTTGCGTCCTATAAGGCCAAAGCGCTCCAAACATGAGTTCTTTGGCTATGCCCACCAAAATGACTGAGGATATAGTAACCAAACTATGTAAACATTTGACCTAGTATAAGTCAAAAAAGTCCATGGGCTCAAAGTACTAGGGTAGATGCCTTCTCAAAAGGTAGGAAAAAGGCCTTGATAGAAGACCTAGTGGAACTATCAATTCACTTATTGATTCACTAGGCCCTTGCAAATGATCAGAGATAGCCGATATGACTCTACCTTGAAATCGAGGCTCCTTAGTGGGTCACTCGAGGAATAAAGGATGATTAGAATGTGATTAGGAAGCTTCACAATGCTAAAAGGTGAGGTATATTGGTAAGGCTTGGCTTCACCTTTACAAAGATGCGTAACCGTCCAGGAAGGACAGGGAAGTCCTCAGAGAGGTACACCAAAGGGATTGTTGAGTGCATACTAGCATAGATTCCGTGGCTTATAAGATATTAAGACAAGGGTATGTTTGGCCTACAATTCACAGTGATGCTAGGAAATTTGTCCATAGATTTCTCTTATATTAGCTTAACTCCTGAATTCAAAGCTACCATCATAAAACATTACACTTGTGGCTGACCCTTTGCCTTTTACTATATGGGGCCTTAACTTAATTAGGGTGCTCCCTATGACACCAGGACATGTGAAGTATTACATCATTACTATTGATTACTTCACTAAGTGGGTGGAGGTAGAGCCCTTGGGAACAATGGTAGCCTCTCAGATTGTAAAATTTTTATAGAAGAATATACTTTGCTGATTCAGGTGCTTACAAGCCATCATGATAGATAATAGAAGGGGTTTGATAACTAACAAGTTTTGTAGTTTTGTGAAGGCAAAGGGCATTCATCTTTACTTTTTACCTGTGGCCCATCCATAGTCAAATGGGCAAGTTGAAGTTAGCAACTGGACCAAAAAGGAGGGGCTGAAGAAGAAACTGAACAAGGCTAAGGGAAAATGTGCAAAAGAATTATCTACTGTCCTATGGAACTATAGAATGACCCCACTGAGCCTAACAGGAGAAAGCCATTTTGCTATGGTGTATGGAATGAAAGCCTTTATACCTTTTGAAATTGCATACCTGCTTGGTGAGTTTAGATGTTCAACACTGAAGCAAATGATAGAGCCTTAAAGGGAAGACTTGATCTCTTATATGAACTAAAAGAAGATGCCTAAGTTCACATGAAGGCCTTTAAATAATGTATGGCCTTGACCCATGACAAGAGAGTTAAGTGAAAAGGACTCATTGTAGGAGGAATGACCCTTATTAAATTAGAATTGACAGGGAGAAATCCCAAACACGGAGCATTGTGGGCCAATTAGATTAGACCCTTCTTGGTTAAGAAGGAAATTGGACAAGGAGTCTATGAGTTGATGGATGATGAAGGTTAGACGATGCAAAGGACCTACCATTCTAATGATATGAATAATGTGATTAATGAAGGCATTAACTCTTTCTTTGAATCTATAATCCGACTTACGAATAGACTGATGGATCAATGAGCAAGGTTCCTGTATAGGCCACTAAGGGAAGAAAACCTAAAGAAAAGTGATGTAGAATAACGATGATTGAATTCACCAAATTTATGAGTGTTAATTACACATGACAAATGAGGCCTTAGATAGGCCATTCATAAGTAAAGCCTTATAGAGTGCCTAGCCTAAATAAATGAGAGCCGTCGAAGATAAGAAAAACCTCTAGATGGAGCCAGCCATCAGGAAATGACCCCAAAAGCTATTTGAGGCTAAGCCAAAGTGATAAAAATGATGGTTGACTAATACAATGTAAATGAGCCCACACAAGCAACTAAGTGCAAAATAAAATGATGGTTAATGTAAAAACTTCATTGAATATAACTATCAAAATCCTTTTCCAAAATCCCAACTTTAAATATTATATTAAGGAAACAAGGGCCACAAATTAGGTAATGGTGGAAAATGAAAAATCCACTGTCATTAAGGAACTGAAGGAGAAACTGCCCAAATTGATTATTGGCGAGAAAACACGAATCATATACAAGCTAGTTTCGTCACTCTGAAACCAGTGGAAGTAGTGCATACTGACCCCCAAGTTTATGGAAATGCCTCTTGCTAACCTTGGTGTGGTATTTATCAAACAAGATCCGATGAATATGACATTTAAAATTCATCCTCAATAAGAGCCTTCTCGATATCAATCACCATCGAACCTTCTTTGAAGGGTGCTATTGTCACTTTACTCTCCTCTGGCCAAGCATCAAAGTCTAGACCCAACTCCGCATAAGTAGATAGGAAGGAAGAATCTAGGTCTGGATGACTCCCCATGACCTGAGAGTGGTAGTAAAGGAAGCTATCGTTGAATTCCTTGAAAGGCTTCCTTATTGAGCCTTATTTTCTACACCCTGATGGTTGACACAAGCTTTTTCACAAGGGTGTTAGGCCTATGACAAAGCTCTTGATGTACCTCTTGTGCCTATAGAGTGACCCTGCCAATCCACTCAACCAGGTCAAAAAAAGTATGAGGAATAATAGAGCTTGAGCTAACTTTACTTTAACGAGACAATAGACCTAGCTGAAGTCTCTCCTCCATAGCCGACAACTTCTTCTTGGTAGTCTTTAGTTGAGCCCTTAACCTTTGGGCTCTAGAAAGAGTTAGAACCCCCATTTCCTCAACCTAGCCTACATTGACTTCAAGAGCCTTTAAGCCTGATCCTTATTAAGCTTTTCTTAGTTCTCCTTTTCAACCTACATCTGCTGGACCTCCTAACCCAGTCCTTTATGAGCAACATGCTCCATTGCCAGTTTCTTGTTTAGTGCTGCATTGCATGACTTCAAGCCCTCAACTCAAGTGGCCAGGGCCCTTATTTTCTTTTCTTGACTAGTTTAACTCTCACTGATAGGGTGGGTGATAATGGCTTGTTGCAACAAAAAATGGTTGCAAAAAGGTGCCTGCATCTATAAACATGTTGAATGTTGAGAAACAGACCTTAGGGAGGCCCACTATTGCACTTATCAATTGGGCATTGCCCTTAAAAGAGGATTAGTGAGTCAGTGTCGATCCTTAAAGATCCTCAACTCTTCCCAGAATATGGTGGGTGATGTCAGTTTGGTCATCTAAGAAATACTCATCCAAACATACCACCCATTGAGGATCAAATGCTCAGTCTAGCGGGATTCTCTTGACCGCCAGACTGTGCTTCTCTGCTGGCCATACTCGAGCATCAGGTTTTGTGGCTTGTAGCGAGGATCTACCTTGCTAATCAAGACGGACCCTTAGTGAGTAGGCCTTGGAGCCAGCCAAACTAATTCCCCTCAAGGGATCTTATGTGGAACAACCCCTATAAAAATTATGGTAGGGGAAGGAAGGAGATGGGGGCCTGTTCTTTCTTAGATAAGGTCTCCGATGGGGCCTTATTGGCCAAAGCAGCAACGGGTGGGGCTCCGCTCCCCCTAGAACACTTCACTAGAGAGGCTAAACAAAAAAAATCCATAATCAACACAAAACAACATCAAATCGATACCATTGAAGATGGGAAAGTTGTCAAAAGAATGAATCATACCATTGTTCTGACTTTGTGAGGTTTCAGCCTCTTTGGAGGCCTAAAAGTAAGGCCTCTTTTGGACCAACAAAGGCCTCTCTCCAGAAGAATACTCCTCTAGATTTACCACTAGAGGTGCTGACTTGGAAGTAAGGGATGTGGAAGCAACTCCTATGGTGCTGGAGCCATGAGCAGCCTCCCCCGGTAAAATCTGAAGCTTGCTAGCATTAGCTAGCCCATTGGCAATGCCCTTTTGCCACTTTAAGAGCTGCCTAGCATGACCACCTATGTTTTCATGAAACTAAAATTGAAGGCTAGAATCTTTTTGAAAATTGCAGCAGGAAAAAAAGATAGACATGTAATGAGTATGACTATCAAAATTTGGTGGACGTTGCTGAGCTCTAAAGGCCACCTTAAATGATTCCACTGTAGGATATGTAGGTTTTACTTATTCCTGCCCATCTGAGCATTATCTCTTATATTTATGTACAAAGGATTGGGAATAACTATGTAAAGTTCTTATTCCCAACTATGGACTCTAACCATGTGAGGATTCTATTATACACTATGTGTGCCTAGAAGCCTTTGTACAATGATGGAATTTGGACAAGATCTTGTTGAGGGGTCATTGTAAACTCGCACGAAAATTTCATTCGGGCTCTCTCAAATTGTAGAAGAACTGATTCTTCCGATCGACCCATGAGTCTTTACATGAGATGAAGGGGAAGGACTTATTTCCCTCTCAGTTGATGAGGGCAATGTGGCAATAGCATGAATCCTTTTTAGCTCCAGCATATAAAACTAGAGAAAAACCTCTAGAAGGGGATCCATCATGGTCACCTACATCAGATGATGAAGGTATTGATGTGGGTAAATGAGTTTAGGGTCAAATACGATGACAACTCCAGGTAATGCTCATAGAATTGCTTCACTAAGAGGTGGAGAGGAAAGCAAAGTCCTACCTGCCGTTGCCCTACAAAGTCCATAAGGAAAATAGCCTTTTTATTGCCCCAAGAATAGCCCCTGCCTTCTAACGTTTAGGCCCTTCTTAAAACAACTAGCATTCTATTAGGCTAGTAAAAGTGCCTTAGGTTTGTAGCCAAGATTTCTTCTGTAAGAGGTGTCATCAACCCCTTCATCATAGATGCATCAAGAATGATGGGTTCTATAGATACACCCACTTCTATGTTAACTACTACACTTGTGGGCTATAAAACTTGGCTGGTAGCAACCTTTCCAGATGATGATAGAGAAGATACCATCTTCGAAAATTGGGCAACAAAAAATCTAAAAAAGAAACCTAGTCTACAAACCAAAAATCCAACACAGAATCAAGAAAATAAATGAGTAAAAACTAGACTACTAGACCAAGGAGAGTCAAGAAGAATCCAAACAATGTCTAAAAAGGAAAGTTGCTTGTGTTGCAGTGGGAAGGAAAGTTGGAAGGAAAAATCCAAACAATGCTAGAGAAGGAACTTTGAGCAGAAGCAGAAAGAAGTGCCAAAAGACAAAATAGTAGAGACAATAATAAACAGTGACACGATTAAAAGAATGGGGTAAAAACCCCACCCAATTTCTAAGGAAAATCATGACCCTTGGGTAACTTCTTCAAAAATTGCGACAATTATGTGAGCATATTTGGGTCTATAGGGAATGGACACATGGTGACACTCAGCCACCAAAAAAGCCAAACTGGTTACTTGTATGAAGAAGCATTTAGTAAGCATTGTTTTGCCTCCTAACATAACCATTAAGTCTGCCACCTGTGGCAAGGATGAACAGCTGTCAACAACTTAAGTCAATACAATGACGCACAAAGAGAGGTGTGTTGGAACATATATGGAAAAAACACAACTTCTAAAAAGAACTTAAACATATCAAAGATAGGCATCATACCGCAACCGATACGATGATGCATAGGGAAAACTCCAGAATAATGAAGGTGTGCATCATCCTTTATCTCAAAAAGACAGCACACCTAGAAGAAAAGACATCCCCTAGAAACATGACAAACTCTCCTTGAAAATATGAGTCCCAGATCCACATTTTCCAAAGGAGGAGTTATTAATACCATACAGGCTCAAATACAGCCCATAATGAGAAGGCCCACAATTAAAAGCTTGGCCCAAGACATGGTAAGTAAGGAATCTTAAATAGATGAAAACAAAATCCCCTAATTGCTGGATAATCTCGTATCCTAGAGGGATTCTATTAGTTTCCCCTTAGCTATATAAGAGGATTCCCTTCAGTAATCTTGACGTGTGAGATTTCACCCTATGCTCTATTATCATTATTCTCTTTCAAAAATTGACTTGAATGTCAAAGGATTTCTTCTAGGAAAACATCTGGAGGCTTTGACATTGTCTTTGCCTACAAGACCTCTAGTTTACCATCTTTGAAGCTCTAAGGTCGGTCTAATTCATCTGGATGATCCCACATTGTCTATTAACAAAGATTTTGAAAAAGGAAGGATTGAACCCCTACTTATTACCTACATAACCAACCACATCAACAATCATTATGTGTTAAAGGAAGGAAATACCATATTAGGCTTCACTAGTTAGAACCTAGTGATTGGACCAGGTCCACAAAATAGATGATTTGGATTATATCCAAATCAAGGAAGAAACATATTAACAAGAAAAGATTCTTGCAAACAATAGAATCTCTTATTAATTATACTTCTATAGGGTAATTTTTGGCACCATAGTCAATAAAAGATAACCATCATGACACATCCAAGGTACATGGGAAACCTAACTTTTATAGCTCTTCTACCCACCATTCATAGAGTTAACTTGACCATTGGAGGGTTTTCCTTTGAGATACATTTTAGGGCTTGATGTTGCCTTTGGCTGTATGCATAGACCTTAGTTGGCCTAGGTCAACACTTGGACGTTTGATGCAACCAATCTTATTGACAGTTTTGCTATCAATTTGGGACTGTTTGTGGGAATGACATGGTGGACACATTGAGATCTCAATGCAACTAGCTTGAGGATAATGCCATCAATGGAGGATGAAGCTTTGTTGAACAAGTAGAGGTCCTCTGAGGTCAAAATGCATGAAGAAGGAATGTTGGAGAAACCCCTTGGCATATAGTGAAGGAAAGGCCTGTGCGGCGCTAGATGATGACTAGTTCCCAACCCTTGAAGTTGAATTGTCCAAGAGGCCTAGAATCACCATCCAAGAGGTGACCTTTAGGCTGATTCCATGAGAACCGAAGCAAGCAGCTTTAAGTCATCTAGCCCCACAAAGGATTAGGTGATCTTCGTGAGACCTGTTATAGGTGTCTAAGGTCTGTTCAAAGGGGCTAGAACTAACTGATATAAGTAAGGTCCTTAGGAGGTTGGACTAGATAGAAGAATGTTTAAAAGTCATGAATCCTCCTCTAATGCACCATTCCCCAATTATGGACATGGGCTATATGTAGGTGTAGTTGTTTACGTAGGTGATCAACAGCACGCCAACCATAGAAGGATTCAGAATGCTAAAGACACTATATGATGGATGCAAAAAAGCCAACGCACATCTAGTCACTTTTCAATCTAAAATGGCCTTTCTAGGTGACTAAGAAGTGAATGACCTAAAAATCAACTGGCATTTGTGACTGGACTAGTCAGTTGCTTAATGGAGTTGAGTCTGAAATAGAAGCAATTGAACATATTCAGTGCTCAACAGAGTAATGATTGCTCCATCCATTTTTTATTTAATTTTTAGCATTAAAATTCAAATAAAAATAAATTATTTTAATTATTTTAAATTGAAAAATTGTTTAATCCTTTGTTATTTTAAATTAAATTTTGTAAAATAGCATTAAAATACAACTTAATGTAAACAAAAATTCATTTTTTATATAGTATTTTTCACATGACGTTTATAGAATTTTTTTATTGATTATATATTACAAATTTTTATATAAAATTAAATTTCACAAACTAAGGTGATAAAATTTATGGCAACTAGAGCAATTGGTTGCTTTTAAGCCTGGTGACTTTGCTTTGCTGATAATTCAGAAGCTCCAACATGTGCCATATTCACCAATGGAAGCAGAACAAGTAATTACTCTTTTGTGGAACTACAGTGAGTGGGCTTTGTTATAATTTGGTTCTTCTAAGGCTAAGCTACCATCCATCGCTCTAACTAGCTCTTGCGGAGTGAGGATTGTTGAGATCTATGGTTAATGCTTTTTGGCTCTAGCCGAATAAGGATTGTTGATATCTATGGTTAATGTTTTTTCTTTGATTATATTGGCTATCAGGTTTCCATGTTTGCTTTTTCTATGAATGAAAAGAGCTGTTGAGAATGTCCTGGGGATGAAAAGTGATCTTGAGAGTGTTTGAATGCAAATTAAAGGTTTTGGGTATGGTAAATGTTACCCACTTTGGGGTAGTCTAATTATGGTACCAAAATTGTGCATTTAGACTCCCAAGATTGGTAATGTTCTGTAGGCCATTAGAACACTACCCTTAGTGTGCATACCCAAGTGGCCCTTTTGGGCACTATGTAAAAACATGAATATTGGTCTAACCATCACACATATATTCACATTTCATGCACACTATGGCAACAAAGAAGGAAAACACTAGCATAAGTTTTAATCTTGGCTACCACACATTCGGCAATCTTCTTAAGTTCTAGTGACCAGCCACTACACCTGTAACTTCCACTAAAAAACTGTATCATTATAGCCTTGTAACCCCTATTTTATTTGCTTAATTATCAATTAGAGGCTTAGAGAAAACCAAGGAATTTTTTTTTACATCAATAGCCCACCTATGGACCAAGTTATGGATTTTCGAAGTTGGTTACAAAATTCTGACCAAATAAACAGTCACTTGGCCAAATTTGCAACGTCATATCTTTGGCTACAGGGATCCAAATTCATAAATTCCAAATCACAGTTCAACCATTACATGTTATCTAGGTGTGATCGAAATTTCATATGAATATTCCTTCTACATAGGGAGTTATAGAACTTTAAGTGCAGAGTCAAATTTCTGGTCACTTTATGACCATTTTTCCCACACAAAATTTCATAAGTGTGCAAATACTTCATTCACAAGGGGAAAGCCCTCCAAGGCTACCCCATATATTTCCATTACATAGAGGAAATATGTTCCCTTTCATTTAACAACCATATTTGGCTAAAACAGAATTTACAAGTAAGCAGCCCATCATTCACACTTAGGTAGCTTTGCACCACATCACTTACATAGCCAAAACATTACTCAAATGTTCACATACTTGTCTCATTTTATATACACTACATTTACATGCATGCTATACTAAAAAATGGTCTTAACTCAATTAAATATGCACCCTAGGTTACAGGAGTTCCTAACATGCAATGGACTCCAGAACAGGATGCTGGACAGCTGCCGCACAACACAATAAGTGCTATCACTAAAAATACCAAATGTGCTCCTAAAATCACCAAAATTTCCAGATCATAACTAGACATATGGAAGTTCATGTACCTGAAATTTCAAATCAAAAATAAAACCACAAATGTCAGTTTGAATGAGATCTTTCTGCTGGACCTGAAATGACAGAATTGATGGGAGTAAGTTTCATTGAGAAACTTAGTAAGGGTAGTACTTGGATTCAATAGGCAATGTAACCATCATTAAAACCTGCATCCAAAGAAACTAAAATGCAAAAACCACAATGCATATATACAAGATATAGCAACGAAATGCAGTAGCCATTCACAACCAACAAACACATGAAATGCGGCAGCAACACAAACCATAGGTTAGTCCATAAAACATGTGATAAACATAAATAAATCACTATGGAAGCTGTCCTCAAGCTAATGCTTGGTCTTAGGAGGATTTTAACACTAGTTAGTACTAACTTTGGGCTCTAGAAACCCTCATTTTACTGCCATCTTTGTGCACTTCACACTAGGTCACAAAACCTTCAATAAGTGTACTCCCCTCACTAAGCTTGGTTCATCAAGCTCATGGCCCTCTTCCAAGCTTAGCCCTAGCTCCATGAATGCTTGAAAATACAGAAAACAACCCATGAGAGCAAGAGAACCCTTACCAAAGTGGCTAGGCCAAAAATCAAGTTTGATCCTTGAAGTATCCAAGCAATAGCTCTAGTTTGCTTCCAATTGCTTCCTTTTACCTTCAATTTCAATCAATTGCAAGTTTGAAGGTGTGATGGATTTGGAGGAAGTGTGGCTGTGTTCTTGGGCTGGAGGAGGCAAAAAATGAGAGAGAGATAAGTGAATTGGCAACTTAAATAGCCTTAAATGAGCTTAAGGGCACAAAAACAAGCTTAACCTTACTTTATGTCATTTTCCTTCTCACTAATTATGGTTTCTTTGTCTTAAACTCCTTGGTACACAAGTGCCCAACATTTTTGACCCATTTACAAGCCATAGCTGCCCCTCCCTAGGTGGGGAAAACTCCAAATTGCTTCCTTTGACTTAAGTAAATAACATACACATCCTAAGGCCTACATTAGAGCACTTAGGTCCTTTATGCCTTTTTGTTTTTTCTTTGTCCTTAGTTTTCTTCCCTAAGCAATTTGGTCCTCCAATAGCACTTTCATATCATTCATATCCTTCCCATAACTTCCCAAAGCTCTTTCGTGAGAGTTTGCAATTAAGTACCCAAATTTTCAAAACCTTACAAAAAAATCCATAGGTTGCTTGGCAAACAAGCAACCCTTGAGGCTTTTCTTGGGGGCCAAGTTACCAACTTGGAACACTTTTAAGGAGGTGTTCATTATACTTTTTACCCCTCACACTTCAATTACTATAAAGAGAATTACACAATATAATGGATTTTTGACCATTACACCACACTTGTAAGTCTCTCATTTTTGTATGGTAGTAACAGTAAAACTAGTCATTGAAAAGCAACTAAAAACTTAGTCGTTAGTTAGTTACCTTTGCTATGAATATAGTAGTTTTTTAGTGGCTATATTCATCCTTTTTTTGTTATATATAAGTGATTTATTTAGATATGCATATACATACATATAATATAATATAACATATATTTAGATATAACAAGTTGTGAATGTATCTATTTCATTCTAAACAAGTTATGCATGCATGTAGGTTTGTATGTATATATGTATATGTTTGTGGGGCATGTGTTCATGTGTTCAAATAACATTACTTTTATACTTGTGATGATTTATTGACTATCGCCTAGTTTTGCCAATGAATTTCCTATAATTTTATGATTTTGGTACAAGTTTTCTTAAGGAATCTTAAGTATTTTGGGTGAAAATGATAACATTTGAAAAGTTAAGGGACCCATGTCATAATTATATTAGCCAAATAAAATATAATTTTTCAAAACTTAGATTCCTTATTTCACTATGTATGATGAGCTTGGGTCATGAAGATAAACGGCTTGGTGACAATTAAGACTTCCATTTAACAATTTAAAGTTTTAGAAGGTTAGGATTATAAACTGGGTTTGTGAAAATTGACAGTTAGGGTTGAGGGGTTAAGGTTAAGGATAGGTTTAGGGTTTAGAGTTTTAAGGTTTTAGGTTAGGGTTTAGGGATTTAGGGCTATAGTTAGGAACTTCATTGTTTTTGTTTAGGCATTTAGTGTTAGGGTTTAGAGTTTTAAGGATTTAAGATGATGGTTGAGGGTCTGAAGCCTCAGAATTCTATTCAGAGTCTTAAACTCGGCCGTCAAAGAGTTTGGTCACAATACTTCATAAGCTCAAAGGCATGTTGGGCAGTGTGAAGTTCAGAAACATCAAGTAGCCAAGGTACCTACTTAACCGAAGGACACATTAGGTACTTTAGCATCTGTTGACAGAGGTACCTCCTGAATGCTGACAAAAATCATTAAGGAAGTATTACCCGATGCATGCAAAGTGCTCATTCAGACTTCTGTTAGGACAGCTAGCTGCAAAGTTTGTTGGGAGAAAATAGACCCCTGACCTCATATCCCGTAGGACATGTGGATAGTAGAGTTATGGTACAACTAGTAAGGCTCAATCCTCCAAGACAGGTATAAAAAATAGACATCTTTCGGCTTTACATACATATGCAACTCTGTTGAGATTTTCTCATACCACTAGCTATATTACTTTTTTACTTGGGCATCGATGACATGGCCGCCCTTGGCCTTGGCCAGGAAGCTTGTGAGAACTGATCTCATGGTGGTTGCAATTGGCTAGCTATACATGTGCACAAATTCAAACTTCACAGTACTAGTTGATTAACATAGAATATGCAAGATGCATGCTCTTATGCTTTAACTAGAGTAGATGGAAACCATAAAGACAATATTCACTTGGCCAAGTTACTTTCATAGAAAACAACTTCAAATAGCCAAAGCATACAAAACCAACATTTGTATGGTTAATACTACACATAACAACCATGTGAGGGAATTCGACAAGAAGTAGACTAATGCTCCTTACCCAAGAGGAACCTTAGAGTCTAAGACTCACAATATAGACAAGGGAGACAACTAGTTGTACAACGTATACAAGCCTAGACTGAGATCTCCTTAAACTAACTCCCAAAACGGCGGAAAGTCCCAATGGTGAGTCACAAAAGTCCTGTCCGCATGCTGCTAAGCTCTATGGCCACGAAAAACACTATAGTTAGCACTGTTACTTAACCAACAAGTAAGCAAAGTAGACTAGAATCACAAAGATTCTCAAGCAAAGTACTTGCAACAACAAACTACCGCGACAACCTTTAATGGCTATCTAGCTCAACAATGTCAGGATTCACACAACATAACTAGGGAGTGAGAATTTAGAATTCTTAGTAAGGGGTCTTCACCTGCAAGAAATGTTGCTAAAGACAACACATATGTAAACATATCAAATCTTCTGAAAGCTCTTTCAGCTTGAGGCTAAACTACAAGGGAGAGACTCCCTTATGTTAAATAGGGGCACTGTGGTGGGACTATTGTCGACTAGTGATGAATCACTAGCTGAAACTCCCTTATGTTGTCTAGGAGCACTGTGGTGGGACTATTGTTGACTAGGCCATAAAAACCCACTAGGTGCACTAAGGTTCCATATAAAAGCCCCATGCTTGATGGCATGGCTAGGTCATTGATGGTACTAAACCTTTCACCCAAGCTAGTGATGCCTCATTGTGGCCTTTAATAACTAGTTTTCTTGTTTATGGTAGAAGTAACCACAAAAACTCAATAAAAGTCCTTGGTCTTTGAGGAATTTTGGAAGCCTCGGAGTACCCCTAGAATACACAAACCCCTAGGTACCCTAATCACCCCTTTGAGCCTTCCCTAGGATCTTCTAGCAAAATTTGAAAATTTCAGCCAACATAACTGTGGCGACGCATTGCCATAGTTACCAACCCCCTGGATATGTTTTGGGTGTAAGTGATGTGTCATTGGTATTGGTCATGTGTCACCAATACTTGTGATGCCCAGAATTTTCTAGTTTTACAGCTACAACCTTGGAAGACTTACCAAACATGTCAATATGCTTGGATGGCCTTTTAACTTCACATACATGTGAAACATGTTACAAAGATCACAACCAACTATCACAAGCATACCTATGATGCATTGTAACATCATTCCAAGCTCCACATAACTAATAGTCTACCATGATCAACTTTGCCCACTAACTAATGCTGTTGCCATAACTACTTGAATTCATCAAGCAAACATACTCCAATGGCATTAATCAAGCTTGAAAGCATAACTCCCTTACCTTAGCTTCAACTCAAAAGCAGGACCCAAGCAAACCTTCCACAAAAATTAAGTTCCACAAAGTCCTACCTAAGTTACAAGCAAATGAAGGCACAAAACACCAAATTACTAACTTCTTTTCAAAACCTAAGCTTCCAATCATCTAATAAACAAGAATTCAGCATGAAATCACTTGTTACCTCGCGTAAAAAATAAGGGATAGCTAGAAACGTGATTCCAAGCTCCAAAAACATGAAATTCCATTTGGAACAAGCTTCCTAATGCATGAACACCATTGGTAGCTTCATTTTCACCAAAAACTCTTGGTTTTGGGCTTGATTTCATGAAGAATTGGTAGAGTGAAGGATGAGCTCGGTTTTGGAGTGAAAATGGAAGCTTCCCTCCACTTTACCAAACTTTTACCCTTTTTAAAAAAAAGTCACCAAAGTTTATGCATAGTTACAGAAAGCCCCCTCTTCTTAATTAGTAACTAGTCAAACTTGGTCAAATCTTGTTTATTTTAGTTAATTTTGGGTCTAAAGCAAAATTTTGGTTTTGGAAACTAATTTTTAACTCTCAAGATCCAGGCCGACACTTCAAGATGCAAAATTACTATTTTACCCCTGATGTTACACCTTCACAAAATAGGAAAATTATAGTATAAGGACCTAAACTTATATGCTTTAATTTTCACCATAATGCATGATTTGTGAAGTGTAAGTATTCAATATACACCCTCTTAAGTGGAAAAAACAATGATAGCTTGGTCCTTAAGAAAGCATTGGCACATCACCTAATTTTTAAGTAACCTATGAACTAAATTGTAAGGTTACAAAAGTTGGGTACTGAATTGCACAAATTTCTAAAATGGCTATGCAAAAGGACATGGATGGAATTACCAAGAAAGGACATGGATGGAATTAAGGATATTTTTGGTGACCAAAATGCTTAAAAAGGCAAAGTTGATCAATTATGGCATAATGCCAACGAAGGTGCTTAAGTGTCTACATTTTTGCCCAAAGTCAAAATGATTTTTTTGACAAGGTTAAAAGAGGCCAAAATCTATCATTTTCCAACCAAAATGGCTGGAAATAAACTATCCAAGTTTTGACCAAATTTTAAAAAAATTGCATATATGCCACATTGATCAAAATGATGTATAAATGAAGAAAAATCTTCATTTCATTGTCGTTTTCTTTAAATTTCGGCCTCCAACAACTAAGACCTCTTCCTTAAGCTCTTCCATCATCCTCCATAGCCACCATACCTCAAGAAAAAAAAAGGAAGAAAGAGAAGGCAAAGAAGACATCAAAGAGTGCAAGAAAACTTAATTTTGGTTCTATTTGGGTTTTCAGATTTCATAGAAAAAGGTAAGGGTTTTCTAAAGTTTATTGGATTGTTTACTGTATTTTCAAACATCCATAAAGCTAATTCCATGCTTGGAAGAGAGTAAAAAGCTCATGGAACCAAGTATAGGTTAAGGGGAATGAAACAAGGCAAGGTTTCGGCCTTAGTGTTACCATGCTCAAGATGGCAGCAAGAGAGAAGGGTTTTTAGAGCCCAAGTTAGTACTAACTAAGACCTAAAAGACTCCTAAGACCATGAAAAAGCTTAAGGAGGGCTTCCATAGTGATCTTATTATGATATCTTATTGTTTTATTGAATGTTTATGACTAACCCTAATGTTACTGTTGCTGGCGCATTTCATTTGTTGTGTTGCTGTGTTTGTTGGTGCATATGATTGCCATATTTGTGTGTATGTGTTGTTTTTGTGTGTTTTTATATCTTTGGACTTCATGTGGTACATTGCTATGGAAGAATTTACATTGAAAGCCCTTACTAAGTTCTTTACAAAGAGCCTACTTCCTTTTTTGTCCATTTTCAAGAACACCTGAAAAAGAATGTTCAAACTAATAGTTATAGTTTGATTTTTTCTATGAAATTTCACGTACATGAACTTAAATATGTCTAGTATTAAAATGGAGTTTTTCATGACTTTTAAAGTAGATTTGCTAATTTTAGTGTTGGTACTTTCTGCCTTACGCAGCAGCTGCCTTTGGAAGTTTCTGGCGTGGATTGTGTTTGTAAGGCTCTCCAAGAAGCTAGTGTAAATACCCAACTAATCTAGGACATATGTATGATGCATCTATGCATGTAAATACATTGTGGATGGTGTATGGATTATATATGGAGCAATAAAGTGATGTTTCAGGTTGAATGTTCAATTCTATCCATTTTGCAACTCATTAGCTGTTCCAAAAAAAATTACATTTAATGCTTATGAAATGTCTCTAAATTCAAGGGAATGACTTTCCTAAGTGTTTAATACATGTAAGAACTTTCCCATGTTGGTTTTGAACCTGGAAATAAAGTGTATGAATCTTATGAAATTTTGTATGGGCAAAATGGTCATAAAGTGACTAGAATTTTGACTCTGCACTTAAAGTTCCATAACTCCCTATGTAGAAGGAATATTAGTATAAAATTTTGATCACACCAAGAGAACATATAGAGGGTGAACTAGGATTTGGAATTTCTAAATTTTGAGCCCTGTAGCCAAAGATATGACATTCCACATTTGGCTAAGTTACTGTTCATTTGGTCAGAATTTGATAACCAACTTAAAAAATCCATAACTTGGTCCATAAGTGGGTTTTTGATGTAAAACAAAATTTATTGGTTTGCTCTAAGTCTCTACTTGATAATGGAACAAATAAAACAAGGGGTTACATGGCTAGAATGAAACAATTTATTAGTGGAAGTTACAAATGCAGTGGCTGGTCACTAGAACTTAACAAGATTGCCTAATGTGTAGAAGCCAAAACTAAGAATTGTGCTAGTGTTTTCCTCCTTAGCTGCCATAGTGTGCATAAATGTAAATATGTGTGTTATGGTTTGACCAATATACATACATTTGCATAAAGACCAAGAGGGCCACTTGGGTAATATAGTGAGCATTATTCTGATGGCCTACAGAACAGGCATAGCTCCTGGGAGATTGACACATGAAATATTATCACCATAATTAAGCTCTCGGAGTGGTAATGCTTGAACTCTATTTAGTGCTTTAAACTCTTAGGAACTATGCTCAAGTTACCTATTCTTGCCATGTGAACTTGAAATAAGGTTCCAAACTAGGTTTCAACCACTTTACCTTGCTCAAACAAGCCTCCAACTAGGAAAGTCATAATATGCTCCCCTCCTTCTAGAATTTGGTTCCCCAAAGTCCACTGTAATTGAGGAAAAACACTAGGAAACATTTTCAACATATCTTGCTCCATCTCCTAAGTAGCTTCCTCTTCCCTATGGTTCAACCAAAGGATCTTAAACATTGGAATACACTCGGTCAAGAGTTTCTTGAGTTGCCTATCAAGTATTTGAATGGGCTTCTCTTTATGAGGCAATTCTTCTTGGATGGGTACCATTGAAGGGTTGACTACTTGTCTCAGATCCACTGTTCATTTTCTCAGAAGACTAACATGAAACACGTTATGCACTTGAGATAAGTTGGGCAGTAATGCCAACCAATATGCAACCTTCCCTATTTTCCCTAAAACTTCATAGGGTCCAATGTACCTTGGGGCCAACTTTCCTTTCTGCCCAAGTATAGTAACTCCTTTCATGGGAGATACTTTAAGAAGTACCTTGCCTCCAACTTGAAAATTCAATTCATGACTTCTCAAATTTGCATACTTAGTCTGCCAGTCTTTGGTTGCCATAATCCATTTCTGGATCAACTTAATCTTAGCTCTGGTGTCAGCTATAATTTAAGGACCAACAACTACCCTATCTAAAGGGTTTGCCCAACAATAGGATGTCATGCATCACCTACTGTACAAAGCCTCATATGGTTCTTACTTATAATAGTTTGGTGACTATTATTATAAGTAAACTCGATGAGTGAAAAATGTTAACCCAATCTTCTCAAAAGTCAATAGCACACATGCACAACATATCTTCCAAAGTTTGAATTAGTCTCTCAATTTGTCCATCAGTCTGAGGATGGAAGGCAATATTGAGACTAACCTTACTCCCTAACACCTCTTAGATAGCATTCCAAAATTATGACATAAACCGAGGATCTCTATCAGATATAATCTGATCTGATATACCATGCAACCTTAAAATCTCCTTAACATACAATAGAGCCAACTTCTCCAAAGTATATGTAATCCTTATGGGTATAAAGTGTGTCGATTTGGTTAGGCTATCGACCACTACCCATATAGCATCATGTTGACTCTAGGTGTTCAGTAACTCTACTAGGAAGTTCATTATGATGGATCCCTACTTCCTCTCTAGAATTGGTAAACTCAAAAGTGTGCCTGCCAGTTTCTGAAGTTTAGCTTTAATCATTTGGCAAGTCAAGCACTTAGACGCATGTCCTACTACATCCCTCTTAAGCCCTGGGCACCAAAAGTTCATCTTCAAGTCATGGTATATCTTACTAACACCAAGATGAACACTTAATTTACTACTATGTGCCCCATGTAAGACTTGCTGCCTAAGTCCCTTCATATTCGGCACATAGAGTCGATCCCAATGGTGTAGCATTCCATCCTTATACCGGAAACTCCTTCCTTACAGCATCAAATTTCTCTTCCCCAAAAATTTTCTTCAACAGTGAATCTTTACTTTAAGCATCTCTAACTTTAGATAACTAGGTTGACTATATCTCCAAAACACAGGCTAAGGACCTTTCTTGGTTTTGCCAAAACTCATGTAGAGCTAAGAAACAATCCCCCAATGCTCCTCCCAAAGAACCTATAGCCTGATCCTTAGATAGGATCACTTTTGTGTACTTCCAACTTAATGCATTTACTACTACATTTTCTTTGCCTTCATAGTACTCAATCGAGCAATCATAATACTTTATGTACTAAATGCACCGTCATTGTCTCATGGTTAAGTCATTCTTTGTGAATAGATATTTCAAACTTTTATGATTTTTAAAAATTCTAAATGACCTTCATATCAAGTAATGTCTCCAGAGATTAAGAACAAAGACTACCGCCACTAGCTCAAGGTCATGAATTAGATATATTAGCTTATTAGGTCTTAACTGCCTCAAGCCATTGGTGATCACTTGAATTTCTTATAGCAATACACAACCCAGACCAGAACCCGATGCTTTAGTGTACACCGAGAAAGCTTTTTTTGGGTTTGGTAGAATGAGTATCGATGCACTTGTCAACCTTCTCTTCAAGTCCAGGTAAGCCTCTTCACACTTCAGTGTCCAGTCAAACTTTTGAGTTTTCTTGGTCAAGGCTATCAATGGTGTCACTATCACAAAGAATTTCTGTATGAGCGTCCTATAATAGCTTGCCAAGCCCAAGAAACTCCTGACCTCTGTAACTATAGTTGGTCTCTTCCACTCAACCATTGCTTAAACCTTTTCAAGATCAACTAACAAACCTTGGGAACTTATAATGTGCCCTAGAAACTGTATCCTTTTAGACCAAAACTCACAGTTAGATAGCTTTACATAACACTGATTATCCCATAGTACTTGCAAAATCATTTTAAGGTGCTCCTCGTGCTCTTGGGTAAACTGCAAGTATATCAATATATCATCAATGAAGTCTTCAACAAACTGATCCAAGAACGGCCTGAAGATCTTATTCATGGTTTCCATGAACTTTGCCAGGGTGTTGGTCACACCAAACTACATAACTGTATACTCGTAGTGCCCATATCTCATCCTGAAGGCAAATTTTGGGATATCTTCCTCCTTAACTCTAATTTGGAAGTATCAAGACCAGAGGCCAATCCTAGAAAACACTTTCGCTGACATCAACCTATCAAATAGGTCATCAATCATAGGAAATGGGTACTTATTTTTTATTGTCACTGCATTCAACTTTCTGTAATCGATGCACAGTCTCAAAGTTTTGTCTTTCTTCTTTACAAACAACAACAGGCTCCCCATTGTGATACACTAGACTTTATGAAGCCTTTTTTCCAGTAGTTCGTCCAACTACTTCTTTAACTTATCCATCTCAGGAGCTGACATTGGGTAAGGTGATATCGAAATAGGCTCTGCTCCAAATTGAAGATGGATAGAAAACTATGTGTCCCTCTTGGGTGGTAACCCAAGAAATTCTACTAGAAACACTTTAGAAAACTGATTGGCTATAGGAATCTCCTTAAGTTCCTCCTCTACAGCCACCTAATTCAAAGAATGATATTCCTCCTTGTTGACTTTAGGGATGGAATACATAAGTCTAAGGTGCAAACTCTTAGCACTGCATGCTAACCCTCCTGTGCAAGTCACTCTAGCTCCCTTTGCATTAGTAATGTTGACTGAGTGACTAGCATAATCAACTTGCACCTTGTGCTTGCTTAGCCAATCCATTCCCAACACTAGGTCATAAGACCTCATGTCTATAACCCACAACTCACAAGAGAAACCATGGTCACCTAACTGCAATGGATACCTAGTAACCAACTCATTGGTCACAATAAAACTCTTCCCTGCAGTCCTGATGAGTCTTAACTCATTTGAGATTTCTCACTTCAACTTAAGCTTATCTACCAAGGTAGACAATATCATAGAAAGACTAGTTCTAGTATCAAAAAGTACTCTAATAGTACCATTCTGGAAAGCAAAATTACCTCAAATGGCAAATGGCTCTTTGGTCACTTGACTAGCAAAGGCAAAGACCATCGGATCAATTGTTGCTACAGCTACACTAGCTCTGTTTCTTATGGAAAGGGGTGGAAAAGGTGGATCCCTAGGTAGACCTGGTAGGGGTCGAGCCTATGGGCATTCCTTCACCCAATGACCTCTTTGACCACAAATGTTGTAAACATTGGTTCCTAAATTGCATCTTCGTACCATGGAACTGTCTACACTTACGGTACAAACCCATTTTTCTTCTCTTGAAGGGACATTGGCTCTCAGTTGTCCTACATACCATTAGACGCTTTCTAGCACCTTTACCTAGGTTGGATGGTTTAACATCCACCTTCCCACTTGGTGTCCTCTAGTCTTCAGTCTCTCTTTCTAAGGCCAATGCTTTCTGGACTACCTAGTGATAGGTCCACATGTCCACCGTTACCATATACCTTCAAAGCACAGACTTAAGGCCTTGAAAGAACTTCTTGGCCTTTAACTCATCATTACTAGCTATATAAGGAGCATACCATATTAGCGAATTGTAGTATTGCTCATACTCCCTCACTGACATTTCTCTCTGAACTAAGTTCTCAAACTAGATCGTCATATGATGTTATGTAGCTTCGCTGATACATTCTTGCCAGAACTTCCTCTCGAAGTCTGACCACTTAAGCACCTTTTTCTTGTGCTCTGGTTAAGTGGCACAACTTTGCCTTAACATTTCCATCATAACCTCCCACAATAGACTAGCCTTCCCTCTAAAAAAGAAAGGTACTAAGGCCATCATTTGCTCTAACTCGTAGCCTTCACAAGTGACCAATTCATCCTAGATAACCAATTCTCTGTTCGATTGGGGTCACCTAACCCATCAAAATTTGGTGGGTCAACTGTCTTGAACTTCTCAAGCAACCTCATCTAATGGAGGGATTTTCCCCTTCTTGGAGCCTTCATAAACTCCAGCTCCTCCTCTTGCTCATAAGCATGCTCTATTCTTTCATGGACCCTAGGCCCTTGTTGATGCTTGGCATGCCTCTCCTGACCTTATGATGTTTCATTCCCTTGGTCATTTTCCTCTTAGACCACTCTTTTGTCCTCTTGGTCTTGGAATAACTCATTCAAGATGGCAGTCATCCTTCATGCCACTTGTGTGAAAGTTTGTGTCATCCCTTGTAGCACCCTAGATATCACATCCAACCATGCCACAACTGGGACACTAGAACCTTAACCAGATTCCCTAACTCCTTTCAATGCTACTATGGCTCTCCTAGTGGAAACCTAATTTGGAGCCTTAATTCAAGTTCACATAGCAAGAATAGGTAAGTTTAGCAAAGTTTACTAAGTTTTGAGACCTTTAAGGCACCGAATAAGGCTTAGGGGCAAAATGGTAATTTTACATCCCAAAGTGTCGGGCTGGGCCCCAAGAGTTAAAAATGAGTTTTGAAAAGCTCAATTTTACTCTTAACCAAAGTTTAGCCTCAACTAAACAAGATTTGATCAAAGTTGGCTATGGTTACCTAAAGAAGAGAGGCATTTTGCAACTTTTTAAACACCTTGGTGGCTTAGATTTAAAATGACACAGCCATCCCTGGCCCCTGCCCAGGAAGCCCTGTGAGAGTTGGTCTCACGGTGGTTGCAATTAGGTAGTTGTATATGTGCGCAAATTAAATCCCATGATACTAGTTGATTATCCTAGAATATGCAATATGCATGCTCTTCATGCTTTGACTTGGATTAATAAAACATAAAGCATTAACTTAGCCAAGTAATTTCATAAAAACTAAGTACAATAGCCAAAGTATACAAAATCAACATTTGTGTGAATTTACTACACATAACAACTCGTGGGAACATTCAAACATAAAGTAGACTAATGCCCTCACCCAAGAGCAACCTTAGAGTCTAGGACTCTTCATAACATAGACTATGGAGGCAACTAAAAGTACTATACATATACAGGCCTTTACTAAGATCTTCTTGAACTAACTCCCACCTTGGATGGAAATCCCAATGGCGAGTCTCAAAAGTCCTTGCCCAAGTGCTAGCCAAAGGAAGACACTAGTTAGTATTTTTACTTGACCAACAAACCAACTAAGTATACTCATGTAGACAATCACAAGGATTCTCAAATGCCGTACCTGTACACACAAAAGAGCATGTAACTTGCTGCGAGCACACACAGCATGAGGGTCTGATATATGCACATATAACTAGGCCTTTAGACCTCTCCTCCAACTAGTCCTCCCACGGGGCATCACTCCATGCCTAGCGAGTTCTGATCACTAACTTGCTCCTAGTAAGTAGTAGCCTACTGATGTAATCATGTACCCTTCCCTTATTCATTGTGCAGGGGAATTATGGTGGAACTTTGTAGACTAGGCCATAAGACCTCCTTGTAGAATAGATGAACAAGGTTTCAACTTGCAACCTCATGGCTACGACACGGCTAGGTCCACAAGGGTTCTAAACATTTCACCTGAGCTAGTGGTACTTAGTTATGTTCATTTGCAACCTAGTTTCCTTGCTTGTTGCATAAGCAACCATAAAACCCTACAAAACTCAAGGAAACTCTTATTTCTTGTGGGACTTTTGTAAGTCTTGGAGTACCCCCAGAATCCTTGGACCCTAAGGTACTCTAAGAACCCCTTTAGGTCTCACTTGGATCATCCTAGCAAAATGTGAAATTTCTGCCATTTTTGCTTGTGGCGACGCGTCGCCACAGTTTGTAATGTTCGGCCACATTTTTCCTGAATTGGCGACCCATTGCCATAGTTAGTAACGCTTGGCAAATTTTTTTCCTGGATTGGCAATGCGTCGTGGGCCTCGACCTATAATTGGCGACGTGTCGCCAATCTGGGTTTTTGCAGAAATCTCACGCATTTTGCTACTATGAACTTTGGACACTTCCTACACATATCAAACATGCATGAAAAGCCTCCAAATTTCACATACACATAGACCATGTTGCATAGAACATAACCAACTATCACAAGCCAATCTATGATGCTCTATAACATCATCCAAATCCTCTCAAATTTCGTAGTCCACCACAATTCAACCAAAACCTTTAACTAATGCTATTGCTAAACCACTTGAATTCTTCAAGCAAACTCAAGAAAATAGCATTAATTGAACATGAAAACATAACTCCCTTACCTTAACTCCAAGCAACAAGTAAGAATCAATCTCCTTTTCAATCAACCAAGCTCACCAAAGTTCTACACAAGTTCCAATCCATAAAACAAAGCACCAATCACCAAAACTTCACTCTCTAACCAAAACCCAAGCTCCAAACCAAGTAAATAACATGAATTCAATCAAGAACACAATGCTTACCACGTACTAAAAATAGGGGATGGGAGAAATCACTCTTCCAAGCTCCAAAATCATGGTTTAAGGCTTGAAATGAGCTCCTCCTAGCTTGTATACCTTGATAGCTTCTTGTTCCACCAAGAAAATCTTGATTCCAAGGAGGGTGAGAAGGCTGGAAATGAGATTATGGCAGCCCTAGCCTCACTTTCCCTTCTTAAACCCTCAGTTAACTCCAAAGCCATCAAAGTATTAAGCTTGTTACAAATAAACCCCCATCTTTTGTAACTTAGTGATTCTTGATTAAATTCTTGTTTATTCTTCAAGTTTGTGTTAAGGTTGAAAGTTAAGTCATAAAAACTTATTTTAAAACACTCGGGACTCGTCTCGACTATTCAAGATGCAAAATTACCATTTTGCCCCTGAACCTTGTTTAATGCTTTATCTTTCGGAACTTAGTGAACTTTGCTAAACTTCTCTATTCTTGCTATGTAAACTTGAGGTAAGGTTCTAAACTTAATTTAGAATGCTTTACCTTCCTCGGGAGTGCCTGCTACTAGGAGGTCTATAACATTCTCCCCTCCTTCTGGAATTTGGTCCCCCAATTTGTAACCCCGGAAAAATACTAGGATATCTTTTCAGCATATCCTGCTCCGTCTCCCAGCTAGCTTCCTACTCACTATGGTTAGACCAAAGGATCTTAACCATCGAAATCCACTTAGTCCGAAGTTTCTTGACTTGCCTACCAAGTATCTAAATAGGTTTCTCCTCGTAGGTCAAGCCTTCCTGAATGGGTATTACTGAAGGATTAACTATATGTCGTGGATCCACTGTGCATTTTCTGAGTAGACTAACGTGAAACACGTTATGCACTTGGGATAGGTTAGGTGGTAATGCTAACCGATAAGCAACTTTCCCTACCTTCTCCAATATTTCATAAGGTCCAATATACCTATGAGTTAACTTGCCCCTTTGCCCAAAATGGCTAACTCCTTTCATGGGCGACACTTTCAGAAGTACTTTGTCCCCAACTTCAAAACGTAAGTCTCTTCTTCTCAAATTCGCATACGTAGTATGTCGGTCATTGGCTGTCTTAATCCGCTGCTAGATTAACTTAATCTTAGCTATACTGTCAGCTATGATCTCAGGTCCAATAACTACCTTGTCTACAGAGTCTGCCCAACAATGAGGTGTCATACATCGCCTCCCATACAACGCCTCATATGGTGCCATTCCAATAACAGTTTGGTGACTGTTATTATAGGCAAACTCGATCAATAGTAAATGCTGATCCCAATCACCTTTGAAATCAATAACACACATCTGTAACATATCCTCCAAAGTCTGAATCACTCTTTCAGATTGCCCATCAGTCTGAGGATGAAAAGCAGTACTGAGACTAACCTTACTTCCTAATGCGTCTTGAAAAGCATTCTAAAATCGTTATGTGAACCGAGGATCTCTATCAAATATAATCTGATCCAGTATCCCATGGAGTCTCACAATCTCCTTGAGATACAACTGAGCCAACTTCTCCAATGTATAAGAAATCTTAATAGGTATGAAGTGTGCCGACTTCATCAGTCGATCGACTACTAACCATATAGCATCATGCTGACTCCGGGTATTCGGTAATCCTACTAGGAAATCCATAGTAACGGATCCCTATTTCCTCACCGGCAGAGGTAAACTCTGAAGTGTGCTTGTCAATTTTTGATGTTCAGCTTTAACCATCTGACATGTCAAACACTTTGCCACATGTCCTCCTACGTCCCTTTTCAATCCTAGCCACAAAAAATGTGTCTTCAGATCTTGATACATCTTACTAACACCAGGGTGGATATTCAAAGTGCTATTATGTGCCTCCTGTAGGACTTGTTGCCTAAGTCCATCCACATTCGGTACATAGAGACGATCTCCATAATGTAGTATTCCATCCTTATATATGAATTCCTTCTTTACAGTGCCAAATTTTACTTCTCCTAAAATTTTCTTCAACAATGGATCTTTCATTTAAGCTTCTTTAACTCTGACTAACCAAGCTGACTGCACTTCCAAAACGTAGACTAGGGATTTTTTTTTTCTCAACTTTGCCATAATTCATGCAAAGCTAAGAAACAGTCCCTCAATACTCCTTCAGAGGAGTTTGTAACCTGATCCTTAGATAGGATCACTCCCATGTACTTCCGACTCAACGCATCTACTACCAGAACAGTACTCAATTGAACAATCATAATCTTTTATGTATTCAATCCATCGCCACTGCCTCATGTTCAGATCCTTCTGTGTGAATAGATACTTCAAACTTTTGTGATCGGTGAAGATTCTGAACGACCTCCCCATCAAGTTAGGCCTCCACAACTTGAGTGTAAAAATTACTGCTGCTAGCTCAAGATCATGAACAGGATAGTTCAACTCATTAGGCCTCAACTGTCTTGAACCATAAGCAATCACCTGACTGTCTTGCATCAACACACATCCCAAACCAGAACCTGATGCATTAGTATACACTGTAAAAGCTCTGTTCGGATTTGGCAAAACAAGTATAGGTGCACTAGTTAATCTTTCCTTCAACTCCATATAAGCTTCTTCACACTTCGGTGTCCACTCAAACTTCTGAGTCTTCTTGGTCAAGGTCATCAATGGTGTAGCTATCACAGAAAATTTTTCTATGAAGCGCCTATAGTAGCCTGCCAAGCCCAAGAAACTCCTGACCTCTATAATTGTGGTTGGTTTCTTCCATTCAACTACTGCTTGAACTTTTTTGGGATCAACTGACAAACCTTGAGCACTAATGATGTGCCCCAAAAATTGAATCCTCTCGGACCAAAACTCATACTTAGACAACTTTGCATAGTATTGATTATCCTTCAGCACTTGCAAAACTGTTCTAAGGTGCTTCTCATGCTCTGATGTAGCCTACGAATATACCAAAATGTCATCGATGAAAACTTCAACAAATTGATCTAGAAATGGTTTAAAGATCTAATTCATGGGTTCCATAAACACTGCTGGAGCATTCGTCACACCAAAAGGCATAACTGTGTATTCATAATGTCCATACCTCATCCTAAAATCAGTTTTCAGAATATCTTCCTCCTTAACTCTAATCTGAAAATATCCAGACCGAAGATCAATTCTAGAAAACACCTTTACTCTTCTGAGCCTATCAAACAGATCATCAATTCTAGGAAGCGGATATTTATTCTTGATTGTCGCTGCATTCAACTTTCTATAGTCGATGCACAATCTGAAAGTTCCATCCTTCTTCTTCACTAATAACACTGAAGCCCCCCATGGTGATACACTAGGCCTTATAAAGCCTTTCTCTAGCAGTTCCTCCAACTGCATCTTTAACTCATCCATCTTAGGAGCTGACATCCTATAAGGTGGTATTGAAATAGGCTCAACCCCTAGCTATAGATGGATTGCAAACTCAGTATCCCGCGTAGGTGGTAACCCAGGTAACACTACCAAAAACACCTCACGAAACTGATTCACTACAGGAATTTTCTCAAGTTCCTCCTCTATGGAGTGGCCATTCAATGAATAATACTCTTCTTCACTGCCTATGGGGATGGTATCCATAAGTCTAAGATGTAAACTCTTAGCACTAGATGCCAATCCTCCTGTGCAAGTCACTCTAGCTCCCTGAGCATCAATAATGTCGGCTGAGTGATTCGTACAGTCAATTTACGCCTTATGCTTACTTAACCAATCCATTCCCAACACTAGGTCATAAGACCTCAATTCTATCACCCATAACTCACAACGAAAATTATGGTTACCTAAATGCAAGGGATACCTAGTAACCACTTCATTGGTCACAAAAAATCCCCTCCCCGCAGTTCTGATGAGTCTCAACTCACCCGAGATTTCTCACTGCAGTTTAAACTTATCTACCAAGGTAGAAGAGATCACTGAATGAGTAGCTCCTATATCAAAAAGCACTCTAACACTACCATTCTGAAAAGTAAAATTACCTTGAACGGCCGCTGGTTCTCTGGTCACCTGACTCGCCAGGGCAAAAACCCTCGGATCAACTGCTGTTGTGGCTACACCAGGCCGATTCCCTATGGCAAGAGGTACAGGGGGTAAATTTTGGGGCGGACCTGGCAAAGGTCGAGCCCTTGGGCATTCCCTCACCCAATGTCCACTTTGACCACAGATATTGGAAATATCTATCCCCAAAGTACATGGTCACCATGAAACCGCCTGCACCTAGGACATAAGCCTGTCTTTCTTCTCTTGGTTGGACCTTGGTTTTCCACCATTGGTCGCTTCTTGGCACTCTTTCTTAGGTTGGCTGATCCAACCTCCACCTTTTTGCTAGGTGCCCTCGAATCCTCCACCTTCTTGGCCAATGCCTTCTGAACCACTTGGCGATAGCTCCTAATATCCACTGTTGCCATATAACTCCTAAGCACGGGTTTCAAACCTTGGAAGAACTTCTTAGCTTTCAACTAATCATTACCAATCATTTATGGAGCATACCGGATAAGAGAATTGTAGTGCTGCTCATACTCCCACACAGACATCTCTCGCTGTATCAGATTCTCAAACTGAATCCTTGTTTGATCCTGTCCAACGTCACTAATGTACTTGATGCGGTCCGGTGGTGCGGACCAGCATCTCCACTGTGTGCAGTGGTGAGGACAGCAGGGGGTCCTGGAGGTGCGAATTAGTTCAGAAGGAGGGCGTCCAGGGTGGATCACCTGAAGTGATGGCCGGCAGCTTCTTGGTCCCGTGGTAGGTGAGAACGGGAGGTACCTCCGGTGTGGGAAAGAGCCCGGAACAGTGATTCTTCCGGGAGACCTGGCTGAAACACTCAAAAAACATGGGTTAGGAGGCCCCCGGGGTGGTTTTCCTAGGGGGGAACCTCTGATGCCCAAGTCAGTGCTTAGAGAGAGAAAGGGACGTAGTAATAAGCACAAGAGACGCTTGCCTGGTGTGTCTTTCTGAGGGCTGAAGGGAGAGTTTTCAGGCGGAGAGAAGAGAGCGCCTTCTATTTTTCGGCCTCTTTCAGCCCTTTTTTCCCAGAGGAGAGTCTCTTTCCTCTGGAGAGTCCCCTTTTCTCTCTAAAGGAGAGCTGAGACCCCCATTTTCCTATGATGATTTCCCTTGTATAAAAGGAAGAGGGTGACCCCTTCAGATGATGACACGTGTACGACACGTGTTTGGTTGGATGGTGTTCGTACTTCTAGGTGTGGGGGCCTCTAGCCACCTGCAGGCTCCTCGGGCCGTGAGTTGTAGCCCATCGTGACAGGACATTAGACTACGACGGCGTGTCAGAGCGTGCCTAAAGGTGGCGTGTTCAAGACGTACGTGAGCAGAGTGTCAGAGACTCCTTGATAGCTCTTGCTGTACAACCGATGTCTCTTTGGTTGATGTCTTTCTTCGGGGTGAGGAGCCTTTTTACCGAGTCAGGCCGGTACTTCGATGTCTCCGTCTTCGGGGGCCTTTCTCCCTCGGAGGGTGATTGGTCCTTCTCCCCTGAAGCTGGTTTGGTTGTCTTCCCGAAGGAGGCGCTGCTCTGGCTCCCGAAGTTGGAATTGGCGAGCTACTGAGGTCGTGTGCCTCAGGTGTCTGGCTCTCTCTTTTCTGTGGTCGGTGGGTAAACAGGGCGATAGCACTTCGGCTATCAGTACTCCTATCTGAACTTCTTCTCAAAGTCTAACCACTTGAGCACCTTTTTCTTGTGCTCTGGCCGGGTACCATTACTTTCCCTCAGCATCTCCATCACATCATCCCACCATAAACTAGCCCTTCCTATTAGAAAGAAAGGTACTAAGGTCAACTTCTACTCTGAGTCATAACCACCACAAGTGAAAAGTCTATTCATTATGGACAACCAGTCCTTTGCTTTGTCGGGATCACCTGACCTATCAAAGCTCGGTGGATCAACAGTCTTAAATTCCTCCAGCAATCTCATCTGATGTGGAGTGTTTCCCCTCCTTGTGGCCTCCATTACCTCTGGTTCCTTTTCCTCCTCATGAACATGATTTCTACGTTCATGAGCCCTAGGCACTTGCTACTATTTAGCCTACCTTTCCTGATCCTGATGTAGGTCATTCTCCTCCTGGACAACACCTCTGTCCTCATAGTCTCTGAACATCTCAGTCACAATAGTGTTCACGCCCTGTGCCACTTGGACCATAGTCTGTGTTAACCCCTATAGTACCCTAGATATCTCATCCAGCCTTGCCACAACTAGGTCACTAGAACCCTCACCAGGTTCCCTAGTTCCCCTTGAAGCTCCTGACCTAGTGTTAACCATAGCAACCTGCAACCAAAGCTAGACAACATTCCCCAGATGTTGGTCAGTACTAACTTCCTACCACTTGGACTTTCCAAACTAGATCTCAGTCTTAGCCTCCAATAACTATGAAATGAGTTCTAAGCTCTTATACCAAAAACTGACACAGCTATCCCTAGCCCCTACCTAGGAAGCCCTATGAGAGCTGGTCTCACGGTGGTTGCAATTGGCTAGTTGTATATGTGTGCAGATTAAATCCCATGATACTAGTTGATTATCCTAGAATATGCAATATGCATGCTCTTCATGCTTTGACTTGGATTAATAAAACATAAAGCATTAACTTGGCCAAGTAATTTCATAAAAACTAAGTACAATAGCCAAAGCATACAAAATCAACATTTATGTGAATTTACTACACATAACAACTCATGAGAACATTCATACATAAAGTAGACTAATGCCCTTACCCAAGAGCAACCCTAGAGTCTAGAACTCTTCATAACATAGACTATGGAGGCAACTAAAAGTACTGTACATATACAGGCCTCTACTGAGATCTTCTTGAACTAACTCCCACCTTGGATGGAAATCCCAGTGGCAAGTCTCAAAAGTCCTTGCCCAAGTGCTACTAGGCCCTATAGCCAAAGGAAGACACTAGTTAGTACTGTTACTTGACCAACAAACCAACTAAGTATACTCATGTAGACTAGACTCACAAGGATTCTCAAATGCCGTACCTATAAACACAAAAGAGCACTACCACGATAATCCTCAATGATTACCCGGTCCAACAACCTCAATATCTGCACAACACAACTAGGGAGTGAGAATTCAACATTCTCAATAAGGTGTCTTCTGTGCACCTGCAAGAAAATTACTAGGACTCTACATATGATAACATATGTAACTTGCTATGAGCTCACACAGCATGAGGGTCTGATATATGCACATATAACTAGGCCTTTAAGACCTCTCCTTAAACTAGTCCTCCTCACGAGGCATCACTCCGTGCCTAGCGAGTTCTGATCACTAGCTGGCTCCTAGTAAGTGGTAGCCCACTGATGCAATCATGTAACCTTCCCTTATTCGTTGTGCAGGGGAATTATGGTGGAACTTTGTAGATTAGGCCATAAGACCTCCTTGTAGACTCAATGAACAAGGTTTCACCTTGCAACCTCATAGCTATGGCATGGCAAGGTCCACAAGGGTTCTAAACCTTTCACCTGAGCTAGTGGTACTTAATTATGTTCATTTGCAACCTAGTTTCCTTGCTTGTTGCACAACCAACCATAAAACCTTACAAAACTCAAGGAACCTCTTATCTCTTGTGGGACTTCTGTAAGTCTCGGAGTACCCCCGGAATCCTTGGACCCCAAGGTACTCTAAGAACCCCTTTAGGTCTCACTTGGATCATCCTAGCAAAATGTGAAATTTCTGCCATTTTTGCTTGTGGTGACGCGTTTTCCCTGAATTGGCGACATGTTGCCACCGTTGGTAACGCTCGGCCAATTTTTTTCCTAGATTGCCAATGCGTTGTGGGCCTAGACCTGTAATTGGCGACGCATCACCAATCTGGGTTTCTGCAGAAATCTCATGCATTTTGCTGCTATGAACTTTGGACACTTCCTACACATATCAAACATGCTTGGAAAGCCTCCAAATTTCACATACACAGACCATGTTGCATAGAACATAAACAACTATCACAAGCCAATCTATGATGCTCTATAACATCATCCAAATCCTCTCAAATTTCGTAGTCCACCACAATTCAACCAAAACCTTTAACTAATGCTATTGCTAAAACCACTTGAATTCTTCAAGCAAACTCAAGCAAATAGCATTAATTGAACTTGAAAACATAACTCCCTTACCTCAACTCCAAGCAACAAGTAAGAATCAATCTCCTTTTCAATCAACCAAGCTCACCAAAGTTCTACACAAGTTCCAATCCAAAAACAAAGCACCAATCACCAAAACTTTACTCTCTAACCAAAACCCAAGCTCCAAACCAAGCAAATAACATGAATTCAATCAAGAACACAATGTTTACCACGTACTAAAAATAGGGGATGGGAGAAATCACTCTTCCAAGCTCCAAAATCATGGTTTAAGGCCTGAAATGAGCTCCTCCTAGCTTGTATACCTTGATAGCTTCTTGTTCCACCAAGAAACTCTTGATTCCAAGGAGGGTGAGAAGGCTGGAAATGAGATTATGGCAGCCCTAGCCTCACTTTCCCTTCTTAAACCCTCACTTAACCCCAAAGCCATCAAAGTATTAAGCTTGTTACAAATAAATCCCCATCTTTTGTAACTTAGTGATTCTTGATTAAATTCTTGTTTATTCTTCAAGTTTGTGTTAAGGTTGAAAGTCGAGTTATAAAAACTCATTTTAAAACACTTGGGACTCATCCTGACTATTCAGGATGCAAAATTACCATTTTGCCCCTGAACCTTGTTTAATGCTTTATCTTTCTTTGAACTTAGTGAACTTTGCTAAACTTCTCTATTCTTGCTATGTAAACTTGAGTTAAGGTTTTAAACTTAGTTTAGAATGCTTTACCTTCCTCGGGAGTGCCTACTACTAAGAGGTCCATAACATAAAATAGGTATAAAAGCTTGGCAAATGTGGAGGTGGCTGCCATTTCCATTCCAAACCCGAGTAGACCCTCCACCCTTTGATTTCTTCTTGAATCCAAGCTCAAAACCAAGAGATTTTGATGAAAATGGAAGCCACCAGGGGTGTTTATGTCAAATGGAGCTTTTTCCAAGTAGAATTTCAAGTTTTTGAAGCTTGGAACCTTGTTTTCAACCTTCCCCTGTTTTGATGTGAGGTAGCTTGAGATTTCTTACTTGTTTCTTGTTTTGGAAGTGGTTAGATGCTTGGGTTTTGTTTAAAAGTTAGTAATTTGATGTTTTGTGCCTTTACTTGCTTGGAACTTAGGTAGACTTTGAGGAACTTGGTTTTTCGTAGAAGAGTTGGTTGATTCCTGCTTGTGGATTGAATATGAGGTAAGGAAGTTATGTTTTCGAGCTTAATTGATGCTACTGGTTTGAGTTAGCTTGATGAATTCAAGTAGTTTTGACAGTAGCATTAGTTAGTCAATTAGTTTGATCATGGTGGACTATGAGGATTGTGAGGTATGGAATGATGTTTAAAAGCATCATAGATTGGCTTGTGATAGTTGGTTATGATCTATGCAACATGTACTACATGTGTGTAAAGTTTGAAGACCATCCAAGCACATTTGATATGTTTGGTAAGTCTCCAAAGTTTATAGCAACAAAACTAGAATTTTTTGGGCTGTCGCAGGTATTGGTGACGCGTCGCCAATACATACAATGCATCGTAGCTACCACAAAAATTGGCGGCACGTTGACAACTATGGCAATGTGTCGCCACAAGCATGGTGAAACCTTAATGCACCTAGAAAGGTTCGAAGGAACCTAGTAAATAAGTCTAACCATGATCATTACCACTCCATTAGTGTGAACCAAGTAATGGTGGATTTGAGAGAACCATGGATGCAGGCTTAGGGTACTTATGGCCTAGCCAAGCTATGCCTTGAGGCACAAGTGAAAGCCTAGTGCATCCTTGGTAGGTTTAATGGGTGAAGGCTTAATACACGAGTGACCTAGGAAGGTCCAAGGACTTGAGGCACCTTGTGGAAGCCTAGTACACTTAATGGATTTCTTATAACACAATCAAAGAGCATCCACCATGTTCACCTGCACAATAACCAGGGGAAGGCTACATGATTGTGTCAGTAAGCTAAGGCTTACTAGGAGCGAGTTAGTGGCCAGAACTCACTAGGCACAGAGTGACGCATGTAGGAGGAGTAGGATGAAGAGGGGTCCCAAGGCACATAAATTTATGTGTATATTAGACTCTCAGGTTGCAAGCATGCATAGTAGGTTTCATATCCTTGTATATGTGAAGTCTTTAGGATTTTTCTTGCATGTTGAAGACCCCTTACTGAGAATCTTTGATTCTCATTCCCTTAACTTTTGTTGTACAGTTTTGGGCATCATTGATCCAACAACCATTGATGGTTGTTGAGCTAGGTTTTCAGATAGGTATTTGGCTTCCTTGAATCTTTGTGATTCTAGTATGTGGGTTGCTTGTTGGTTAAGTTATGCTATTAACTACAGTCATCTTTTTGGCCTATAGAGGCTAGCGAAGCACAAGGGAGGGCTTTAAAGCTTGCCACTGGAAGTTTGCTCTAAGGTGGAAGCTTATTTATGGAACTCAGTAGTTACACTAGTTTGCCTCCAATGTTCATGTTTGAGTAGTCTACTCTAGAATCGCTCTTAGGTGTGAGCATAGTCTACTCTCATTTGGATACTTGCACACGATTGATTATGTGTAGTTAATTCTCAAGTATTTTGTATACTTTGACTTCTTTGAACTTGGATCTTAGTGAAAGACCCGATTAATGTTTTATATTTTATGTTTATATTTTATAACTTTTGTTTTAAGTCAAAGCATTACCCATGCGTATTTGCATAGTAGGAATAAATAACTAAAAGCATAAAGGTTTTAAATAGTGCACATGTAATCAATTAACCAATTGTGACTAGTACGGGACAAGTTCCCATAAGCTTCTTGGGCAGGCTCGCGAGGCTATGTCAAATGCTTCTGACCTAGTGTCAACCATAGTAACCAGCAACCAAAGCCAGATGACATTCACCAGATGTTGGTCAGTACTATCCTAGCACATGAACTCTAAAACAAGATCTCAGTCTTAGCCTCCAATATAAAAAATTTGAGCTTTGAGCTCTAAGCTCTGATACCAAAAACTGACATAACGGCCCTTGGCCCTGCCCAAGAGCCTGTGAGAACTGGTCTCAAGGTTGTTGTAATTGGCTAGCTATATATGTGTACGATTTAAAACTTCATGGTTCTAGTTGATTAACCTAGAATATGCAAGATGCATGCTTTTATGCTTTGATTAGAGCAGATGGAAATCATATAAACAACATTCACTTGTCCAAGTTACTTTCATAGAAAACAGGTTCAAAAAGCCAATGCATACAAAACCCACATTTTTATGGTTAATACTACACATAACAACCGTGTAAAGGCATTTAACAAACAGTAGACTAATGCTCTTCACCCAAGAGCAACCCTAGAGTCCAAGACTCAAAATATAGACAAAAGAGGTAACTAGGCATACAACATATACAAGCCTCGACTGAAATCCCCTTAAACTAACTCCCACCTTGGAGGTAAGTCTAGGTGGTGAGTAAAAAAAGTCCTACCCATGTGTTTCTAGGCATTGTGGCCAATAAAACACTATAGTTAGCACTGTTACTTAACCAACAAGTAACCAAAGTAGACTAGAATCACAAGGATTCTCAAGTAAAGTACCTGAAACAACAAACTACTGCAACAACCCTCAATGGTTATTCAGCTCAACAACATTAGGATCTGCACAACATAACTAAAGAGTGAGAATTCATAATTCTCAGTAAGGGGTCTTCACTACAAGAAATGTTACTAAGGACAACACATATATAAACATATGTAATCTGCTAAAAGCTCTTTCAGTTTGAGCCTAAACTTATGCACATAGGTTTCAGTCCTTTAGGACTTGTCCTCTTTCTTGTCTTTGAACTACAAGGTAGAGAGTTGCCTACTAGCAGGCATAGCTTACTAGAGTAACTAGTGAAGAATCACTAGTTGAAACTCCCTTATGTTGCATAAGGGCACTATGGTGGGACTACTGTCGACTAGGCCATAAAGATCCATTACATGCACTAAGGTTGCACATCAAAGCCTTATGCTTGATGGCATGCCTAGTTCATCGATAGTACTAAACCTTTCACCCAAGCAAGGGATATCTCATTGTTGCCTTTTAATAATGATAGCCGAAGGGCTATTACCCCTGGAGAACTCCCAAATTAGTATAATGAGCACCACCCTCGGTCAGCACAATTGACCAACCTCAGAAAAATGGGGCCCTCACCATTCTCGAAGAGGGCTTAGCACTGACCTCGGCAGACACTCACACCACCCTCGGGAAGGTGACATGACCAACTTCGGGGAAGGGTGTCTTTCACCCCTTCAGATTTTACAAACCTACTGACCTCGGAAAAGTAGATCCTCCATCCTCGATAGAGGAAAGCATCTTTTGAAGGTAATCTTCTCTGCCGAAGGGCCTTTCCTAATAGCCCTCAGTGATAATCTGCATCTGAAGGGGTCTCCTATTCCGAACGGGACTCATACCCCGAAAAGGTCTTATGGAGATACGAATAAAATGGTTAAGGAGCCTCTAACAGAGAGACCTTGCACACACCCCTGCCCTCTAGCCGGAACGGCCTACGACCAGCTAGAGATACCTATCTTTGAGGGTACGGATTAAATCTGACCGAACACGTGTCACGATCTGAATAGGCTGTGCCAAATGGCCTCTTCCCTCCACCCTCCTATATATACTTAGGAAGAACCTTGGTAAGCGGAGGACATAGAACCCTCACTATTTTCCTCACTCTCTGTTCCTTACTACTACTACTCTCACAAATACTGACTTGGGCGTCGGAGGCTCCTCCCCCGGAAATTTCGGGGAGCTCCTAACCCTTGTTTTTCCTAGCATTTCAGATACTCCCCAACTAAAAGTCATTTCTATAGGCCAGCATGTCATACCGTTAAGGATGCCGCCGGGCATCATTTGGTGCAGTCTGTGGGAACTCATTCTCAGGTCGCCGTTGTTGAGACCCGACATTTTAAGGACAAGGGACTCCCGAAGTCCCCATCCACGCCGGAAGCTTAAACGGCGACTGAACAACCTGCAGCAGAAACTTCATTGCCTAAGGATGAGCATTCTCTGACGGTGATGATGAGCTTTCTGCGAGACTTTTAGCACTCTGTTGTGGCTGAGATGACCCAACAGCTTGACCAAAGGTGGTCTTAGCCACCCCCAGGGGTAAGGGCCTCTTCCCTAGTTACCTACCAGGAGAAAAGTCCTAAGTCACCACACCGGAGTTCAAGAAGTGGGGATTTCCATGATGAGTCGTCAACGGAGAACATACCTAGAGGATGTCGTACTGGAGAAGCAGCGTCAAAGGGGCCCAAAACTTCCCGCTGGCGAAGTTCATCCCCAAAGGGAAGGTCCCAATCCCTCAACCGCTGGAGTTACTCTCCAAAAAGGAGACGATGCTCTCCATTACCAGCAACCACCAAGCAACGAGCAGAGGACAACACTACCACCCTCATGGAGAAGATCCTAGAGAGGTTGGAAAAAGTAGAAAGGCAGATCTCCCGGAAGCCTGTTTGGTCAAGATTGTCGAAAACCTTCACCGGAGAAGAGTCACCCTTCATACGTGCGGTAGTAGAGGCACCTATGCCAAGTGACTTCTGAGTACCATGCTTGGAAACGTATGATGGGCACTGTGATCCCCAAGCTCACCTTACAAAGTATAGGTGCAGCATGGTGTTGCATGGCGCTAATGATGCCACCTTCTACAAATGCTTCGAAGTCACCCTTTCAGGGCCTGCAACTGTGTGGTATAACTCCCTGGCTCCCGGAACCATAATGGACTTCCAGGATGATGCCCAATGGCATCCTCGTCATATGACATGCTGGCCTAAAGGAGAGACTTCCTATATGAGGGCGCCTGCAAGACTTTGAGGAACAAGGGTTAAAGACTCCCCGGAATGTGTTTCCAGGGAAGGAGCCTCTGATGCCCAAGTCAGTGTTTATAAGAGTAATAGTAGTAAAGAGCAGAGAGTGAGGAAAATAGTGAGAGTTCTATTCCTTTCTTACCAAGGTCCTTCCTAAGTATTTATAGGAAGGTGGAGGGAGGAGGCCGTTTGACACATCCTGTTCAGATCATGACATGTGTTCGGTCAGATTTGATTCATACCCTTGGAGATAGGTATTTCCAGCTGGCTGTAGGCTATTTCGGCCAGAGGGCAGGGGCGTGTGCGAGGTCTCTCTGTCAGAAGCTTCTTAACTATTTTTGTCGTATCTCCACAAGACCTCTTCGGAGAATGAGACCCCTTCGGGGTATAAGGCTTCTTCAGAATATGAGGCCCCCTTCGGCTCAATATAGCCACTGAGGGTTATTAAGAGAGGCCATTTAGTAAAGTAGGGCACTTTTGGAAGATGCTCTTCCTTGCCGAGGATGGGGATATACATTCCTGAACTTGGTGAGTTCGCTATTCCAAAGGTGGTAGTTTATAGATTTTCCGAGGTCGGTTCTGTTACCTACCAAGGTTGGTTATCGTTCACTGAGGTTGGTGCTAGGTCCTCCACGAGGGTAGTTTTTGGCTAAGTGACCAGGAGATCTTGGGAATCATGGCCCCTCTGTTATAAGGTGGTGTTCTTCCCAAGGATAGTAAGGGCCCCCTCCCTCCCGAGGTCGGTCACTCATGTTTCCCGACGGTGGTGCTTCTCAGGTCACTTTGGGACTTCTAGAAGGGTTAATAGCCCTTTGGCTATCATATGCCCCTCTTGGAAAGCCGAAGTTGTATCTTCGGTACTTAAGCTTTTGCAAGCATTTGGTGGAACTCTTTGTGGTAGGTGACGGTCGTCTCAGCAAGTAAACTAAATTTTTGAACGAGGTTACCTTCTTCAGATGAGGGCCCTTCTTTGGTTCAGGATGCCTCTCCTAGCTGAGGTAGTGCCTTCGGCATTAGGTGGTACTCATTCTTTGCCCAAGCTTATGGTGTTCCCAAAGTTCTTCCTTTGGCCTGAAGTGTACATTCCTCTTCTGGGTTTTTTATTGCCTGCCAGTGAATCGTCACATCTTCTGAATCGATAAACGCATCTCTTGGGGAAAAATTCATGCCTGCTAGTGAATCGTCATATCCTCTGACTAGATAGATGCGTCTCCTCGGGAAAGACTTGCATAGGTTCGTCAACTGTTAGGAGGCGTGCCCTTGTTTCTCGCGTTAGGTGACACGTGTCACCAGGCAACTAGCGAATGATCGCATCTGTTATGTCCATTATGTCTCTTCGCCTGCAAAGGGTCATTATGGCGACGCTTCAACTGCCTCCTTCGGTCTATATAAACCCTTCCGCCTCTAAAGTTCTCTACACTTCTCATTTTTCATTGCCTTTGCTCTTTGCTTTTCTATTCTTTTTCACCTTCTCTTTGGCAGTGGTGCTAGCAGCAAAGCGATTTCCGGCAACACTTGTGGCGGTCTTCTGAAGTTCCTACCTCAGTCCGAAATAGGTGGGTTTACTTCCGAAATTTCCATATTTTATTAAAATTTTCTCCTTCATTCCCCGAGGTTAGAGCCTTCGTGCTGAACATGTCTTCTCATCAAGTTGAAGTTTAGCCCATCCCTGAGAGTTGGCTTCCATTTAACTCTCATCCGAGCTGTGCCACTTCAGAGAAAGTCCAAAAGTGGTCAGCCAAATTCTTTTTTCCTTCTTATGTTGTTACTAGGCTTCCTAGCCCTGGTATGCCCAGTCATGCCCCTCATTCGGATGAGGTTACCATCTTCAGGGCTCAGCTGAAAGCTGGACTTCGATATCCCCCTCCGAAGATGGTTTGCGACTTTTGCCAATTCATGGCATAGTTGTGAACCAACTTCCCCCGAACTCCTATTCTTATTTCAATGCCTTCCTTTGCATGTGTGGGGTCTTCAAGATAGAGCCCCACTTCATCTTCTTCATGCAGTACTACAAACTCCACCCTATTCTGAAGGGCGGGTTCTACTTTTTGCTTCCTCGGGGATCTGGGAGCAAGAAATATATGTTCACCTTCAGAACGAAGGATAGTTGGCGAAGGTGGCAAAAGAAGTTCTTCTTTCTGAAGGTGGATCAGCAGTGGAAGCATGTGCAAACTAAATGGGCCTCGAGGACTCCTGACATTGATGTAGTAGATGATGGGTTTCGGGAGCCAAACAGCGCAGCGGAATTTAACCGAAACCCTCTAGGATCCAAGTGAAATGGGGTAAACCGGGTGTTCAGAAATTTTCATACCTAATTTTTGATTGAGATCTCTCACTCAACTATAGAGTCGAATCACTAAACCTGAACAGTTGACGTGTTCAGGCTCTCTAGGGTATCCACACAAGCCTCTAGGGATCACCACGCTTCCATCATGTCCCGGCAGATGCGTTTCTCTTGCGCTCGCAGTGCTAGCTTGCGTCCTCAAGGAATTGCAAGAGAAGAGTGTGGCTGTCCTTTTTGGAGGCTAGGGCAAGGAGACCTGCAAATTTCTCACTTAAAAGTTGTATTTATAGTGAGACTCAACTTCCAGGCCTAATGGGTTTCAAAGCCCTAATCCAATTAGGATTTAATTTCAGGCTTAATAATGGCTCAACTCTTGGGCCCATTATTAATACGAAATTAAAGTGAAACCATAACCCAAATAATTAGCCCATGCACTCTAATGATCCAAATAGCTCTATGTGTGTGACCCAATAGGCTCTTGCCATGTTGGCAATGATCATAAATCACATTTATGATCATAAGCAATGAGCGGTGTCTAGCAACACATCATTGCTACCCAAGTGACAAGATTGTCGGTGAATCGACTAAACCTTTATGATCATCACTGATATATGCCATTGTCCCTTTGTCCAAGATATCAAGACTAAGCACAAGACATGGAATGTGTCACTCTCGTATAGCCCAATCTTTGGTTTCTTGATTACCGAGTAGACTAACTTAAGCTAATGACATTGATATCGTATATCAACTCATCCGAGCATGGCCATGCATTTTTCTAAGTCTCACTCTATCAAGGGGCCCGAAGATATCACTCCCGTTACATAGGAGTGACAAATCCCATCTTGATCACACAAATCCCTCCGCATGATATGTGACATACCCAATGACCTCTTTCAAGTTCACTCTGTTACGAGCAACAAAGGAAAGTATCAAAGTATGTGACTCACATGTAGGGAACCTTGATGATCTTAGGTCGAAGGACTACATACACCATGATCACTATAAGAATCACTTATGACACTCATATAACGATCCACGTAGTGTTCTCATGGTGGGTCGGTCCAGTACACAAGTTATCCAACTTGTACCCATATGTAGACTATATATCTTATATTAGTCTCCACATATGCTAGTCGTTATGTATTATTGCAACCTGCTCCACAATAATACTAGACCAGGGATGTTTAAGAATATCACTATTCTAGGGTTACGATTATGTTTGTTAAGTTACGCAGAAACAAAACAACAAACATAATTGTTGGATTAATGCCTTAATAAAATATCATGACTCAATGTGCAAAAATACAATCATCTCATGATTGGCTTTTGGGCACAACAATAACAGTAGATCCCCAAAAGCTACTAACTTTATAGTTAGAAGCCTAATTTAAAGAATTTGACAGCCGTATTCGAGCTGTTGCGAATTGGGATCCCGAGGTGCCTCCGCGCTCCCTATATCCCTTCCCCATTAGGTGGAACTTTTTGACCGAAGAAATCCTTTGGGAGCTGGGGGTAGTTGAGGAACATATTATCGAGAAGGATATGCCGAAGCCCAGTTTTTTATGGCAAGAAGGCGTGGTTAGTAAAGCTCCTTCGGGGCAAACTCACCTATCACGCTCTTGAAGAAAGTAAGTCCCTTTCCAGATTTTTGTCATATATATCCTCTGTACTTTCACTGATGTTCTTCTTTTTGCAGAGATGGGTGACAAGTCTGCTGCCTTCTACAAGAATCTCTTCCTCGGCCAAGCCAAGAAAGGGGAGTAGAAAGAGGAAGAAAGAGTCAGGGGGACCATCTTCGACGTTGAAGTTGAAGAAGGCCAAGGAGGACTCCCTGCCTCCTCCTCCCGAGGACGATGTGGGGGTATTGGACCAAACTCCCGTTTGGGCCGACCCATCTTCAGGGATGGCCATCTGTTCGACTCCCTTAGTCCGGACACAGCTGCGGAGACTTTGGGGACTTCGGTTGGTTGACTTTGGGCCGAAGAGCTTGAGGAATGCCGACAAATGAAAGGAAAAGGTGTTCCTGTAGAAGTCCATGAAGTCAGCGACTCCGAGCAAGAAGATGCCAAAATTCATCCAGGTTTGTCCTTTAGCCATTCTTCTATGAGTTTGGGAATTTTTGGTATTTTACCCCTTATAGATGAATGGCTAAGGGATAACATTCTAATGGAACTTTGGCGTGACTTTCCAGGCGAAGAAGTACGGGCCCCCTAGGCGGAGGACCACACCTGAAAGAGGGCTATTCGGGATTCTAAAAGCCTGAGGGACAAGGTCCCGATGGAGCCCTCTGGACTTGCACGGAGGACATGAACCTGTTCTTTGAGGATAGCCAAAAGATGGCTCTGTAGATGGCAAAGGACGTTATGACAAATGCCACTTTCTAGTCCCTGACCAAGGAGTGCCCCAACGAAGAAGTCCTTGCCGCGAGGATGAACGAGCAGGCTACCCAGGTAAACTTCAATCCCTAAGGACTTAGAAAATTTCAGAGTTTCCTTTTTTGAGTTCCTTTTTTACCCTTATTCAGAATTTTCCTCTTTTAGCTATTGGCGTACAGTGGGTACCTTCGGGACTGGGCACCTAAACAAACCTCGGTCTGAAGTTGCTCAGAGGAGACTTTGGCTAAGGCCAAGGAACTCCTTGCCAGCTCGATCGTTAAGTACGACGAGCTTAATAAGATAGCCAAGGAAGATCTGGCTAACCTTTGGGAGGTGGTGCTTAAGAGCCAGGGGGAGCTGATTCAAGACTTCTCATCAAAGATGTTAGATCTTAGAGCGAAGTTGATATCTTTGACCTCAGCAAACGAGGCTTTCCAAAAGGAGAGAGATGATGTCGTTGCTGATCTTAGAAAGGCATTTGCTGTTAATTCCGAACTCCAAGCCGTGGTTGATCGGCTGAAGAAGAAGAAGAAGAAAAAGAAGAAGTAGTTGGAAAGGGAGGTCAAGGTCCTCAAGAGAGAATTGAAGGACTTGGATGTAGAGAAGGCCAAGTCCGATCAGGCAGCTAAGTCCTCTTATCAGGACGGTTTTTGACTAGCTCGTCACCAAGTTCTGTCCAAATTTCCCGACCTTGACCTTTCCATTTTGGCGGCCCTTGTCATCCCCAAAGGACCATCTTGGTAGTGGTCATGGATAGAGTTCCTCAATCTCCCAACTAATCCACCTTCGGCACCAAAAGTTGCTGCTGAAGAAGACGACGCCGAAGGTGAGGAAGCCGAAGATGCTAAGGAGCCAGCAAGTGACCAGGACCCCGAATAGGCTTCTTTTTTCTTCTTTCCCTTGTAATATGCTCCTTGTATTTTGTGATGAAGTCATTTCTCTCTTCTTCAAAATTTGGCTAAGTCCATGATTGGCCTTCGGATATCATCTTCATTCTTTAACACACAACTATCTTCAGCCGAGGGGTTTTGTTAGGCTTCGGGAGCCAAACAGTGAAGCAGAATTTAACTAAAACCCTCCAGGATCCAAGTGAAACGGGGTAAACTGGGTGTTCAAAAATTTTCATACCTAATTTTCGGTTGAGATCTCTCTCTCAACTGTAGAGTCAAATCACAAAACTTGAACAGTTAACATGTTCAAGCTCTCTATGGTATCCACACGATCCTCTCGGGATCACCACGCTTCCACCACGTCCCGTCAGATGCATTTCTCTTGCGCTCACAGTGCTAGCTTGCGTCCTCCAAGGAATTGCAAGAGAAGAGTGCGGCTGTCCTTTTTGGGAGGCTAGGGCAAGGAGACCTACGAATTTCTCACTAAAAGTTGTATTTATAGTGAGACTCAACTTCCAGGCCTAATGGGTTTCAAAGCCCTAATCCAATTATGCTTTAATTTCGGGCTTAATAATGGCTCAACTATTGGGCTCATTATTAATACAAAATTATTGTGAAACCAAAACCCAAATTATTAACCCATGCACTTTAATGATCCAAATAGCTCTATGTGTGCGACCCAATAGGCTCTTACCATGTTGGCAATGATCATAAATGATATTTATGATCATAAGCAATGAGCGGTGTCTAGCAACACATCATTGCTACCCAAGTGACAAGATTGTCGGTGATTCGACTAAACCTTTATGATCATTACCAATATACGCCTTTTCCTTTTGTCCAAGATATCAAGACTAAGCACGAGACATAAAATGTGTCACTCTCACATAGCTCAATCTTTGGTTTCTTCATTACCGAGTAGACCAACTTAAACTAATGACATTGATATCGTCTATCAACTCATCCGAGCATGGCCATGCATTTTTCTAAGTCTTACTCTATCAAGGGGCCCGAAGATATCACTCCCGTTACATAGGAGGGACAAATCCCATATTGATCATACAAATCCCTCCGCATGATATGTGACATACCCAATGACCTCCTTCAAGTTCACTCAATTACGAGCAACAAAGGAAAGTATCAAAGTATGTGACTCACATGTAGGGAACCTTGTTGATCTTAGGTCGAAGGACTACATATACCATGATCACTATGAGAATCACTTATGACACTCATATAAAGATCCATGTAGTGTTCTCATGGTGGGTCGGTCCAGTACACAAGTTCTCCAACTTGTACCCATATGTAGACTACATATCTCATATTAGTCTCCACATATGCTAGTCGTTATGTATTATTGCAACCTGCTCCACAATAATACTAGACCAGGGATGTTTGAGAATATCATTATTCTAGGGTTACAATTATGTTTATTACGTTATGCAGGAATAGAATAACAAACATAATTGCTGGATTAATGCCTTAATAAAATATCATGACTCAATGTGCAAAAAATATAATCATCTCATGATTGGCTTTTGGGCACAATAGTAACAGGTTTTGTGACCATCTTCGGTCAATGACCTTCAGGTGGTAGTTAGGTATTTATAAGATCAAACATGTTCAATTGAATATCTTCGGCAAAACTTAACCTATGTAAGAAATAGTTAAGTGCCTTTTTTGCCAACCATGTTCGGTTGATTTTGATTTCCTTTGGTAAACGCAGCCTATTTTTACGAATGCCCCTTGGAAAGTGACCATGTTCGGTTACCCCCTTGGAAGTGAATTTGTTAGGTTTTCTCCCTCGGAACCGAACATGTTCGGTCACTATGCTTCGACAAAAATGTATAACTTTACAAATAGGCACCTTCAGAAAAACCTCATTTGGCTGGACACCTTCAGAATCGACCACCCTGAAAATTTTTCTAAGTATGGGAATTCACTTATATAATTCAGGGAAAAACCATTTTCGGCTTTCCACTTTCGGGCTTAACCATGTTCAGTCGATGTCGCTCGGAGGGAACCATGTTCGGTCACAAAAGATTACAACCTTCGGCCTTACTCCCTTTGGTGTTTTTTGCACAATTTTTCGACCAGAAATTGTTCTAAGTGTATAATTTTTTCAGAAAGTCTGAATGCCATGTATTTTTCAATTCTCCTCCTTCAGTATTTCCGAGCTTGTAGACTCCTGGCCGAACTTCTTTGAGGACCAAATAAGGTCCATCCCAATTTGCCTGAAGTACTCCATGGGATGATCTTTGGGCCTCAAATTCAGCTCTTCGGAGGACGAGGTCCCCTTTCTTGATTCCTTTATGCTTGACATGCAAGTTTGTAGCAACAGCTGTTCTTTGCTGAAAAGCTTTTCTTCTGAGCTCGGCCATCTCTCTGTGCTCATCAATTAAATCCAACTTAGCCCTTAAACCGAGGTTGTTTCCTTCTTTGTCGAACACCCGTATTCAAACAGAGGGCTGTGCGACCTCGACGGGGATAATGGCCTCTGCTCCAAAGATGAGTGAGATGGGTATCTCGCCCGTGGCCCTTCTAGGAGTTGTTTGTTAGCTCCACAGCACACTCGGAAGCTCTCCTGGCTATTTTCCCTTTGCTTCTTTCAACCTCTTTTTCAGACCGTCTTTTACTATTCTGTTGGACACTTCAACCTGTCCATTGCTCTGAGGATGGGCCACTAGGGTGAAGTGCAATTTAATTCCGAGGTTGGTAGTGAATTTCTGGAACCCCTTATCAGTAAATTGGGAACCATTATTAGCTACTATCACCCTTAGAACGCCAAATGTGCATATGATGTTCTTCCAGGCAAATCTCTGTATGTCCCTCACCGATATTGGTAATAAAGGCTCTGCCTCGATCCATTTGGTGAAGTAGTCTACTATGACTACACAAAATTTCACTCCTCCGGGAGCAGTTGGGAGAGGCCCAATGAGGTCTATACACCTACGATGAAGGGGCAGGGGTAGTTTGATGAAGTTATGACTTCTAACGGTAGTCTTTGGACAGGAGCGTGTCTCTCGCAGTTGTCGCATTTCTGGACGAACCGCCTCGCATCCTTCCTCAAGGTAGGCCAGAAGTTTCCTTGGCGAAGTAGTACCCCGGCAAGGGCATCAGTTCCTATGTGAGAACCACAAGCCCCCTCAAGGACTTCTTTGAGGACCATCTCAACATCCTTTTCATTGACACACCTTTGTAACGGACTTGCGTGCCCTTGTCAATACAACTCTTCCCTAATCAGGAAGTATCTTCCTGAGCACTTTTGCATTTTCACAGTTTCGAGAGGATCTTTGGGAAGTTCCGACGTTGCGAGGTATTTCTTGATAAGGTCTTTCCACCCTATTCCTGAGGTTGCTATGCACATTATCGCCACACTTGGCCGATACAATACCTCAGTAGACTCTTTTGATTTGGCCAGAGTATTGGCTTGCATATTGTCTCACTGAGGTACATTTTTTATACGTACTGTGTCAAACTCCTGGATGAGCTTTTTCACGAGATCATGGTACTTTGCCAAGTTTGGGTCCTTTGCCCTATAGTACCTCGTTGTTTTTCGTACCACTAGCTGAGAATCACTGTGGGCCTTGAGATTCCTTACACCAACTCTTTTTGCCAACCTCAAGCTTGCTATAAGGGCTTCATATTATACGACATTATTGGTGACATTGAATTTGAATTTGAGGGCCTTCCTGGCTTCCATACCTTTGGGCCCACGGAGGATTACTCCAACTCCTTGGTATTCAGAACCAGAGGCTCCATCAACAAAGAGTGTCCACTCAGGTTTATCTTTTCCGAGGTCTTCCGGGGTATCCTCGGGTTTTGGGACTTCGGTAATGAAGTCTACCAATGCTTGGGCGTTTATTGCCCTTCTTGGCTCATAGGTAATGTCATATTCATCGAGCTCAATGCACCATTTTGACAATCTTCCCAAGTGGTCCACCTTTCTCATGAAATTTCAAAGAGGTAGGTTACTTCTGACCATCATGAGGTGCCCTTGGAAGTAAGGTCACAACCTTCTACTTGCCAGTACTAGGGCATAGATGGCCTTTTGTAAAAGAGGGTACCTAAGTTCAGCACCATGCAGGGACTTACTCACATAACACACTGGCCATTGCTTTCCTCCCTCTTCCTCTACTAACATCGACCTTACTGCCTTTTCAATGACGGCGAGGTAGAGGATGAGGGGTTCACCCTCCTGCGGCTGCCGAAGTGTTGACAAACGAGTTAGGTAGCTTTTGTGCTCATCCCAAGGCTTTTGGCAATCTTCATTCCAAGGGTGTTCCTTGGAACTAAAGTCACCTTCATTTTTTGCTGCTTTGGTGAGCACTTTGAAGATTGGTCGGCACCTATCCCCGTATCTGGAGATGAATCTTCTAAGGGCCGTCATTCTCCCCTTGATTTTTTGCATGTCCTTTGTCATTGTGGGAGTTCAGAATCCTAGCAGGGCCTTAACCTTTTCCGGGTTGGCATCGATACCTCTTTCCGATACCATGAATCTGAGGAACTTGCCCGCATTCACTCTGAATATGCACTTCTCAGGATTGAGACGGATTCTGAATTCCCGAAGTCAATGGAATGTTTCCTTTAAGTCTAAGATATGATTACTAGGCCAAAAGAGGTTCAACCGAGACCATTTGGGACTATGTCAAGAGGTTCAACCGAAAATCCTTGAGTGTCCCGGATTTTCACCCTGAAATCCGCATCCTCCCCATGATCAGGGGACTTCAGAGAGATTCACAACTTTTCTATGAGTTCTCCAAGGATCCCCCTGACACCCTCGAAGAATTCTAACGAAGGGAAAACAGCACATGACGACCGAAAAATTGAGGATAGGAAGTCTGATCACAATCACTCCGAAGGTCAGAGTCACCAACCTCAGTACCCAACCGAAGGTGGGGGCAGACCTCGGAAACCAAGGGGAAAGAAACTAATGTCTTTCACTCCCTTGAACACTACAAGGATGAACATACTCATGGTTATGGAAAAGACAAGGAACCGTTATCCAGCGTCCGAAGGCCATGACCTCGGAAAACAAAAAGAACATGAAGAAGTTCTGTCAGTTTCATCGGGACCATGGGCACGATACCGAGAATTGCTTCCAGCTGAAAAAGTACATTGAATCTTTAATCAAGCAAGGGCAATGTAGGCGCTACCTGCAGATGTCATCCCCGAAAGGAATGAAGGAAGAGGAGAAGAAATGAGAAGATGAGGACTACGATTCTAACCGATGTCAGAACCGAAGTCCCAGAAAGCATACACCACCTCCCGCCAGAATGATCCAGAAAATCACCACTAGGATACCCTCGGCTGAGAGGAAAAGGAAAGTTCGGGAAATATCAATGATGGAGTTCGGAAACCCAGTGAACAAGCTTGTTCATAAAGATGCGTCCATCGTGAAGTTCCCCCATGATGACCGTCTCCTGATTATGGCAAGGATAGGGAGCTGGGACGTCAAGAGAGTGCTCATCAATGATGGCTCCAACGCCGACGTTCTATTCCCCCCATTGCTCCCAAACTTGGGCATCTCAAAAGGGGATCTCAAACCTGTTACCTCCCTTACCTTCAGAGTAGGTCCGTCCGAACTTTTTGTGCCTGGGTGGATCAATCTGCCTTTAATGCTAAAGGGAACTTCGGTGCAAGACAAGAAAGAACTATTTAGCTCCATAATGACGAGGTTCATTGTCATAGACATTCCATCTTCATACAATGCCATCTTGGGAAGGCAGACACAAGGAAATCTTCACATCTATCCAGACGTGAAGTACCTAATGATCACCTTTGGCACAAAGGAGGGGGACGCAGAAATATTCATTGATCAAGCTGAAGTTAGGAATGTTTTCGTGAAGGCAAGACAGAGCTTAGAGAAAGTTCATGTGCAGATTTTGAAAGAAAAGACCGTGGATGGAGAAGAGGCAATCGAAGGAGAAAAAAATGACTCTGATGGTATAAAAACTAAGGATGTAGAGCTTGTCCCGGGCCGAAGTACCCGAGTTGGGAAAAAACTGGCCGAAGGTGACAAGGAAAAGCTTGTTTCCCTTCTACTAATGAACAACGATCTGTTTGCTTACTCTCCAAGTGATATGCCTCGATCTGTTTGCTTACTCTCTGAGTGATATGCCTGGGGTGGATCCGGGTATAATACAACATTGTCTGAAAGCGCATCCGGAGGTGAAGCCTGTTCCGCATAAAAATCGTAGCCTCTCGATGCTTAAGAACAATGTTGTTAAAACTGAAGTCCAACGGTTACCGGAGGCGGGCATAATAAAGGAAGTCAAGTACCATCAGTGGCTCAACAATGTCGTTGTTGCCACCAAGGAAGGGAGTGATAAACTCCGAATGTGTATCAACTTTCGAAACATAAATGACGCCTGCCCGAAGGACTCCTATGCTCTGCCAGTAATAGACCAACTGGTAGACTCCACTGTCGAATATGGTCTGCTTAGCTTCCTGGATGCCTTCAGTGGGTATCACCAAATTTGGATGAATCCCGAGGATGAGTAAAAAACCGCCTTCATAACCAAGGTTGGTACCTACTGCTACGTGAGAATGCCCTTCGAACTTAAAAATGCGGGAGCAACGTAACAAAGGCTGATGAACAAGGTATTCAGCTCCCAAATTGGGAGAAATGTAGAAGTATATGTAGACGACATGATAGTGAAGAGCAAACAGCCCGGCAGTCATATCGAAGACTTGGGAGAAACATTCAACCAACTTAAAAAATTTGGGATCCGTCTTAACTCCGAGAAATGTGTGTTCGGTGTAACAGCTGGCAAATTTCTCAGGTTTATGGTATCCGAGAGAGGTATCGATGCCAACCCAGAAAAGGTTAAGGCCCTGCTAGCATTCCGAACTTCCACGCCAACCAAGGATGTGCAAAGGCTTACTGTGAGAATCATGGCCCTTAGTAGGTTCATCTCTAGGTATGGGGACCGGTGCCGACCATTCTTCAAAGTGCTCACTAAAGCAGCAAAGAATGAAGGCACCTTCTGCTCCAAGGAACATCCTTGGAACAAAGACTGCCAAAAGGCCTGGGCTGAACTCAAGAGCTACCTAGCCCGCTTGCCGACACTTCGGCAGCCACTGGGAGGAGAACCTCTCATCCTTACCTCATCGTTACCGAAAAAGCCAAAAGTTCAGTCCTAGTAAGGGAGGAGGGAGGAAAACAGTGGCCAGTATACTATGTAAGTAAGTCCTTGCATGGTTCCAAAGTTAGGTACCTTCTCCTGCAAAAGGGCATTTACGCTCTAGTGCTGGCAAGCAGGAGGCTACGACCTTACTTCTAAGGACACCCTATCAATGTCCGAAGTAATCTAACCCTTCGAGTTGTCATGGGAACGGTAGACCACTCAGGAAGATTATCAAAATGGTGCATTGAGCTCGGTGAACACGATATCACCTATGAGCCGAGAAGGTCAATAAAGGCCCAAGCATTGGCAGACTTCATCGTCGAAGTACCAAAAATCGAAGATACCCCGGAGGACCTTGGAAATGATGAACCAAAGTGGACACTCTTTATTGATAGAGGCTCTGGTTCCAAACATCAAGGAGCTGGAGTAATCCTCTGCGGGCCCAAGGGTATGGAAGCAATGAAGGCCATCAAATTCAGATTCAATGTCACCAATAATATCACCAAATATGAAGCCCTTATAGCAAGCTTACGGCAAAAATAGTGGGTATGAGGAATCTGAAAGCCCACAACGATTCTCAATTAGTGGTCCGACAGATGGCGGGGGACTATAGCGCCAAGGACCCAAACTTGGCGAAGTACCATGACCTCGTGATAAAGCTCATCTAAGAGTTCGATATGGTACATATAGAAAACGTACCATGACAAGATAATATGGAGGCAGACACTCTGACCAAATCGAAGGAATCCACTGAACTGCTGTATCAACCAAGCATAGCGGTAATGTATATACCAACCTCGGGCAAAGGGTTGAAAGATCCTATTAAGAAGTACCTGACAACTTCAAAAATTCCCGAAGACCCTTTTGAAGCTGCTAAAGTGCAAAAGCGCTTAAGAAGATACTTCCTGATTGGGGAAGAGTTGTACCGACAAGGGTACGCAAGTCTGTTACAGAAGTGTGTCAATAAAGAGGATGTTGAGACGGTCCTCAAAGAAGTCCATGAGGGGGCTTGCGGTTCTCACATAGCAACTAATGCCCTTGCCGGGGTACTACTTTTCCAAGGATACTTCTAGCCTACCTTGAGAAAGGATGCGAGGCAGTTCATCCGGAAATACGACAGCTACCAGAGACACGCTCCTATCTAGAGACTACCCTCGAAAGTCATAACTTCGGCAAATTACCCTTGCCCCTTTGCTATTTGGGGTATTGACCTCATCAGACCTCTCCCAACAGCTTCAGGAAGAGTCAAGTTCTGCGTAGTCGCAGTAGACTATTTCACTAAATGGATCGAGGCATAGCCTTTAGCAGTAATATTGGCGAAGGACATCCAAAGATTTGTCTGGAAGAACATCATATGTAGATTTGGCATGCTGAGGGTGATAGCAGTTGATAATGGTTCCCAGTTTACTAATAAGGGGTTCCAAGAATTCACAACCGACCTTGGGATAAAATTGCACTTCGCCCCAGTGGCCCATCTTCAGAGCAATGGACAAGTTGATGTATCCAACAGAATGATAAAAGATGGCCTAAAAAAGAGGCTAAAGGAAGTAAAGGGGAAATGGCTTGGAGAGCTCCTAAATGTGCTGTGGAGCTACCGAACAACTCCCCGAAGGGCCACGGGTGAGACACCTTCTCACTCATCTTCGGCACGAAGGCCATTATCCATGTTGAGGTCGTACAGCCATCTGTGAGGGTACAGGTGTTCGACGAAGAAGGGAACAACCTCGGTTTAAGAACCAAGTTGGATCTTATTGAGGAGCATAGAGAGATGGTCGAGCTCAAAAGAAAGGATTTTCAGCAGAGAATAGCCATTGCTACAAAGTTGTATGTCAAGCATAAAGGAATCAAGAAAGGGGACCTCGTTCTCTGAAAGGCTGAATTTGAAGCCCGAAGGCCATCTCACGGAGTACTTCAGGCAAACTGGGATGGACCTTACTTGGACCTCGAGGAAGTTTGGCTAGGAGTCTACAAGCTCGGTGATACTGAAGGTGGAGAATTGAAAAATACATGGCATTTAGACTCTTTGAAAAAATTCTACACTTAGAAAAAATTTTAAGAGAAAAATTGTGCAAAAAACCCTGAAGGTGGGCAGCCGAAGATGGTTTTCTTCTCGATGGTACATGTGTAAAGATATACATTTTTGTCAAAGGACATTAACCGAACATGGTCGATTCTAAGGGAGCAAACTGAACAATGTCGGTTACAAGGGAGAAAATCGAGCATGGTCATTCCTGAATGAGCATTTGGGAAAATATGTAGTCTTTACCGAAGATGGTTGGACACCCTCAAACGTGGTTGGCCTTAAAAATACCTAACTAATTTACTGAAGGCTGTTGGCCGAATGTGGTTAATGCCAATGGGGGTTGTTTCCTAAATAGTATAAGTGTATGTACACTTAGGAAAAATTTCAAAGGCAAAATTACTCAAAACACTGAAGACGACAAACCAAATGTTGTCACTTTCGAAGATCCACGAATAACTTGTACAAGTTTACCAATGGAATATTAGCCGAACATGGTTCGAGCCGATAAAGGGAAACCGAGAGTACAAGTTCCCCGAAGGTAGTGGACCAAACACGGTCGATGCCAAAGATACTTAACCATTTTCTTGTGTGCAAATTCAACTCTGCCGAAGAAGGATAACCGAAGATGGTTGTGAAACGTTCAAAAGAGACAAAGGCCGCAGGTTTCCTCTCGAAGGCGTACCACTCATGAACTTAGCCAAAATTTTGCAAAAGAGTTCCCATAAAGCTTCATTCATTGAAGAAATACAAGAGCTAGATTACAAAAAGAAAAGGAACAAAAATGAGGCCCATTCAGGATCTTGACTACCTTCTGGCTACTCGACATCTTCGGCTCCATCACCTTTAGCGTCAACTTCGTTAGCACCAATCTTGGTTCCCGAAGGTGGAGGAATGGGGAGATTGAGAAACTCCACCCTCGACCATTCCGAAGATGGTCCTTTGGGAATGTCTAGAGTCGCTAGAAAGGAAAAGTTGAGGGTAGGAAACTTGGACAGGACTTGGTGGCGAGCAAGGCAAAAACCATCCTGATAATAGGACTTAGTCGCCTCATCAGACTTCGTCTTCTCTGCCTTCAAGTCCTCCAGCTCCTTCTTGAGGACCTCGACCTCCTTCTCAAATTTCTTCTTCTTCTTCATCTCCTTCCTGAGCCGGTCGACCTCGGCTTGAAGTTTAGAGTTAAGACCAAATGCCTTTGAAAGATCGGCAATGGCTTCATCCTTCTCCTTTTGGAAAGCCTCGTTCGCCAAGGTCAGAGATATCACCTTTGCCCCAAGGTTGGATAGCTTGAAGGAAAAGTCCTCCATCAGTTTGCCTTGGCTCTTCAGAATTTCCTGCCGCAGGTTGGACAGGTCCTCCTTGGCTATCTTGTTAAGCTCACTATACTTAATGACGGAGCTGGCAAAAAGTTCCTTGGCCTTGGCTAAGCTTTCCTCTGACTGACTTCACACCGAAGACTTCTTAGCCACTCAGGCGCGAAGGTACCCACTGTACGCCAACAGCTGTAAAAAGGGAAAATTTTGAATAAGGGTCAAAAGGAACAAGACTCAGAAAATTTTTCTAAGTCCTAATTGGTTGGAGATTACCTGGGCAACCTGTTCACTCATCTTCGCAGTAAGGACCTCCTCATTTAGGCACTCCTCTGTTAGGGACTGAAAAGTGCCATTCGTGATAATGCCCTTTGCCATTTGGGGAGCCATCTTTTGGCTATCCTCGGAGAATAGGTCCATGTCCTCCGTGAAAGTCCAAAAAGGCTCCATTGGAACCTTGTCCCTCGGAATTTTGGAGTCCCGAATAGCTCTCTTCCGATCGTGGTCCTCCACCCATGGTGCCTACACTCCTTCACCTGCAAAGTCACGCCGAAGTTCCATTAGAACGTTATCCATTAACCATTCGTCTATAAGGTCTAAAATACAAAAAATTGTCAAACTCATAGAAGAATGACTAAGGGACAAACTTGGAGGGAGTTTGGCATCTTCTCCTTCGGAGTCACTGACATCGAGGACCTTGGCGGGAACACCTTTGCCTTTCCTCTTTCAGCGTTCCTCAAGCTCTTCGGCCGAAAGTCCCCCAACCGAGGTCCCCAAAGTCTCCACCGCAGTACTAGGACTTAGAGGAGTCGAGAGGATGGTCGGCTTTGAAGAGGGATCGACGCGAACAGAAGCCTGATCTAGCACATCTACTTCTCCTTTGAGCGGAGGTGGAAGGGAGTCCCCTTTCGCCTTCTTCGACTTTGATTCCGAAGAGGGTCTGCCTAGCGCCTTTTTCCTCTTCAGCGCTGCCTTCTTTTTCTACTGCTCCCCCTTTTCGGCCTGGCCGAAGAAAAGGCTCTTGTAAAAGGCAGTAGACTTATCACCTATCTCTACAAAAAGAAAAATATCAGTATAAGTACAGAAGGATGTATATGAAAAAATCTGGGTAGGAACTTACTCTCTTGAAGTGCCGAGTACGTGAGTTCGCGCCGAAGGAGCATCACCAACCATGCCTTCTTGCTGTCAAACAAAGGCTTCGGCATACCTTCATCAATAATGTGTTCCTTGATCACCCTGACCTCCCGAAGGACCTCTTCGGTCATGAAGCTCCATCTGATAGGGAAGGGGTACAAAGAACATAGAGGGACCTCGGGGTCCCAATCCACGATAGCCCGAATACGGCTGTCGAATTCCTCAAATTGGGATTCAAGCTCTAGGGTTAAGAGCTTCCTCGGATCAACTACATCGATATCAAGGATCCCCGAAGCATACTGGGTTGGCATGTCCTTCCACTGCTCATCCACCTTCAAGAAGAAGAACTTCTTCTACCACCCTTGCCAACTATCCTTCGTTCCAAAGGTGAAGGTATACTTTTTACTCCCAGATCCCCGAGGGAGCAAGAAGTAGAACCCGCCCATCGAAACGAGGTGGAGTTTGTAATATTGCATGAAGAAGATGAAGTGGGGCTCTACCTTGAAGACCCCACACATACATAGGAAGGCATTGAAATAAGAATAAGAGTTCGGGGGAAGTTAGTTCATGGCTATGCCATGGAATTGGTAAAAGTTGCAAACCATTTTTTTTTAGGGGGATAATAGAGTCCCGCCTTCAGCTGAGCCTGAAAAACGGTGATCTCATTTGACCAAGGGCTATAGCTAGGTAGACCGAGACCAGGGAGCCAAGTGACGGCATAAGAAGGGAGAAAAAACTTAGCCGACCACATCTTCACTTTTTTCAAAGTGGCACAGCTCGGATGAGAGTTAAGAGGGAGCTAACTCTCAAGAATGGGCTGAACTTTGACTTGGGGAGAAGACATCTTCGGAAAAAAAACCAACTTCAGGAAGAAAAAGAAAAAATGATTGAGAGAAAGAACTAGCACTTTGGAAATAAACCCACCTAGTTCAAGATGAAGACGGTAACTTCAAAAATCACCATAGACTCACCGAAAATCGCTAAATAGACCAAAAGAGGCAGGCGAAACGTTGCCATAATGACCCTTTGCAGGCGAAGGGACAGAACCGACGTCACGGATACGACCATTCGCCAATCCCCTAATGACATGTGTCTCCTGACGCGAGAAACAAGGGCATGCCTTCTGACAGCTAGTAGACCTATGCAAGCCTAGCCCAAAGTGACATGTCTATCTGGTCGAAAGACGTGACGATTCACTAGCAGACAACAAAAAATTCAGAAGGGTAATATGCCCTCCGGACCAAAGAAACAACTTTGGGAACATAAAAAGCTCGGCCAAGAAGCGAGGAGTACCACTTAATGCCGAAGGAGCTACCTCGAATAGAAGAGGCATCTTTGACCGAAGAGGTGCCATCTTCTGAAGAAGGTAACCTCGGCAAAAAATTTGGTCATAAAAAGACGACTATCACCTCCCACAAAGTGTTCCACGATACGCTTGCAAAAGCTCAAGCACCGAATATACAACTTCGGCTTTTTGAAGAGGGCATGTGACAGCCTAAGGGCCATTAACCCTGGAGAACTCCCAAATCAGTCTGATGAGCACCACCCTTGGTCGGCACAAGTGACCAACCTAGGAAAAAAAGGCCCTCACCATTCTTGGAGAGGGCTTAGCACCGACCTTAGGGGACACTCACACCACCCTCGGGAAGGTGACATGACCAACTTCGAGGAAGGGTGTCTTTCACCCCATTAGATTTTACAAACCTACCGACCTCAGAAAAGTAGATCCCCCATCCTTGGCAGAGGAAAGCATCTTCTGAAGGTAATCCTCTCCACCGAAGGGCCTTTCCTGATAGCCCTCGGTGATAATCTGCATCCGAAGGGGTCTCTTATTTTGAAAGGGTCTCATTCTCCAAAAGGGTCTTATGGAGATATGATAAAAATGGTTAAGGAGCCTCTGACAAAGAGACCTCGCACACGCCCCTGCCCTCTGGCCGGAACGGCCTATGGCCAGCTGAAGATACCTATCTCCGAGGTTGTGGATCAAATCTGACCGAACACGTGTCACGATCTAAACAGGCTGTGTCAAACAGCCTCCTCCTTCCACCCTCCTATAAATACGTAGGAAGAACCTTGGTAAGCAGAAGACACAGAACCCTCGCTATTTTCCTCACTCTCTGTTCCTTACTACTACTACTCTGACAAAATACTGACTTGGGCGTCAGAAGCTCTTCCCTCGGAAACACATTCTGGGGAGCTCCTAACCCTTGTTTTTCCTAGCATTTTAGATACTCCCCCACTGGAAGTCCTCTCTGCAGGCCAGCATGTCATACGATGAGGATGCTGTTGGGTATCAAATAACTAGTTTTCTTGTTTAAGGTAGAAGTAACCACAAAAACTCAAGAAAACTCCTTGGCCTTGGAGGAGTTTTGGAACCCTCAGAGTAACCCTGGAATACTTAAACCCTTAGGTACTGTAAGCACCCCTCAGGCTTCCCCTCGGGTCATCTAACAAATTTGGAAATTTCTGTCATGCCCAACAAAGCCCATAGCCCATTTGTAAGATATAGAATGCAAATTGAATGGTTAAGAAACCTTTATGTAACTATCAGGTTTAATAGGGCACACAAATTTCTAAGTATCTAAAGTGCACTAGGAAACATGGGTCGGTCACCCTGGAGACCTACTAAGGCATTACTAGGGCATTGAGTGGTTTGGCATAGCATGTGCCAGGGCACCTGGTAGGGGCACCGAGGCACGCCCTAAACACTGCCATTACACTTGGGCATGCACCTAGGACATGTAATAGTACGAGCTTGTCATACCAGTCAAATTTTCATGCTTATTTGAAACAGGCGAAGTACCTAAAATGGATTCATGTTAGGAATAACATCATCAACTTCATTAATTCATTCATTCAATATATGCATGACAACCAAAACACTAGCTCAAGTTTTGGAAAGCCCATGTTTACATGTCCATGAACATACACATGTCTTGGTAGCCTACCATAGGCCACTCTAGTGCACATATCATCCAAAAGCACATATACACATACAGGTTCACTTAATTGAATCCGAAATGGATCAAACACTTCATAAGCACAAACATCCATCCTAAGATATGTTCCCACAACACATAGCTTCTAAAGCCTGCAAGCAATGAATTCAACCCATTTGCTTACCATACAAGTAAGACTTATAACCTAGAATTTTGAGTAAAGATATGGATTAACAAGTTACCTTGCATAGACCCAAAAAAGCAAATACAAAACTTATCTTCCTTACTTTTCAAACAAATCTTTGCTTGTAATATAAAGAAGCAAGGCATGAGTATAAAACTTAGTAAGGATTTCATATGGCCTCCAAGGCCTAAGCATAGGTTAAGTATTGAACTAAACTGAAACATTCCAAATTCCTGTAATGAAAACACTAGGACAACAAAAACAAGCAGTATAGATAACAATATAGATAAACTAATGGATCAATGTGCGCAAACAATCATAGAAGCATACAACCCACACACCACAAACACTAGCTTTGATTTACAGCCTACAGGGCCTAGCAAGCATACACTCATTTCTATAGTCATTTCGGTTAACCTCTTGTGTAAACCAATAAAAAACTGAGAGCTAAACAAACCTTAGAATTGAGTTGGCCTACTCAATTCTAGGTCATAATGCTTGCCATACATAGCTAACTAGCAAGTTTCACATGATTTTTGAAGCATTTTGTTGTTGGCTCCTTGACCAATCAATTGGTTCGAGTAAGTATTCTTTGTTGCCTTTAAGTAATAGCGGTGCTTCCCTGGTGACTGAGGCATTCTTATACTTAGCCTTATTTTGGCCATGACCTTAAACATATTCACGCCCTTAGTCCTTTTACTTTCCTGGTTTCCAAGCACTTTGCATATAACCCTTTTTTTGGTTCATATTGTTCTTCCTTAGTTTTTCCTTAGGTTCCATGGACTCCAAATTAAATGGTCCTTACCTAAGCTCTTTTTTCGGGCTTCAACTTACCTTGGGGTGGAAATGTTATTCTCTTGGCTTGGGTGCACTTATAGTCCTAGTGCACCTTAGTATTTACCCCATGGCCTAATGCTTCTTGGTGTTTGATAGCGACAAGGTTATCGCCCATAGGACTTTCAGACTAGTGGACCTGACTTGGAGATCTACATGACCAACCTCAGAATAAAGCTCAGAGCTGCCCTTAAAATACCACATAACCAACCTCAGGATAGGACAACAACCTCAAGTATCAACCTAACCAAACTCAGAAATGGAAGTCTACCACCCTTGATAGGAGAGATGCCTCCCTAACACTATTTATGCCCTCAATAGGCTTCTCCCAACCACCTTTGGAGAAGGTACTACTTTTGAAGAGGTTCTTAACTCCCCGAGGGGTTTTGAGGGAAAATGACAAACGTACGGCTATCAGGACCATTGACAAGGAACCTCTAGCCTAGGCGTAACTGCCTATGAATAGCCAAGCACACCTCTCCTTGAGGTATGGACCAAATGTGAGCAGATCTAGCCGACCACGTGTCCCAATCTACTTGACTATGGAAAACGGCCATCTCCCTAGAGCCCCTTATAAATACTTGGGAGGCTTCCAGGTAATACAATACATAAGAGAGACTTATTTTCTGCTTATTACTCTCTAAAATCTTTCCTTCATATACTAACTTAGGCGTCAGAGATCCCTCCCCAAAAAAACTCTTCGGGGAACCCCCTTACCCATGTTTTTCCAGTGTTGCAGATATCACTCAGGTGAATCATATATGAAGGTCCAACATGTCCTATATCAAAGATGTGCTAGAGCATCACTTGGCACCGTCTGTGCGAACTCTTCCCCAAGTCACTGTCGTAGAGACTCAACATTCCAAGGACAAGGGTATTACGAAGTCCCAGTTTGTGCCTGAGCCTCTAATGGAAAATGATCAAGCACCCCAGGAGCTTTCCTTGTCGAAGGATGAACATCCTCTGATGGTCACTCTGAGTTTCTTGTTCAATTTTCTAGCACTCCATAATGGACAAAATGAGCTTGACCAAAGATGGTCACATGTACGTTCGCATGCAAGGACCCCCTCCCTAAAAGCTTAACTGGAAAGGGGTGTCAATCATCTCACCGAAGCTCGGCTTACAAGAGCCTCCACAAGGAGTTTTCAATGGAGAACCCACCATCACATGGATGTTTCGTGGCGAGGTCCAAATTAAAAGAGCCAAGGACTTCACGCCACCAGAGTTTTACTCCCTGTGAGAAGTCTCTGTCTCTTCGCTGTCAAAGTTACTTGCCCAAGAGAAGGCATGACTTCCCCCTGCCATATCATTCCCAAAAATGGGGAGAAGATAGCACTACGGTCCTAATGGAGAGGATCTTACAATGGCTAGACAAGGTGGAGAAACAGGTCTGTTATGGACCTCCTAGTAATTAGCACTCGAGAGAGAGGTAAAATGTTCTAAATTAAATTTAGAACTTTAATTTCAAGGTTACGAATCTAGAATAAAAGAGTTACAAAAATTCACTAAGTTCCAAGGAGGTTTAAGCACGAGATGAGGAGTAAGGGCAAAATGGTAACTTTGCACCCTGATTAACCGGGCGGGATCCCGAGTGTTTTAAGTTAAGTTTTGTAACTTAACCTTTAACCTTAACTCAAACTTGAAACAATAAGAAGAATTAATCAAGAAATGAGCATGTGTTAAAAGATGGGGGTTTATGTGTTTAAGGGTTGTAACTTGGATGACTTAAGGGGTGAGTGAGGGTTTAAGAAGGGAAAGGTGGCTAATGGCTGCCATAACCACGTTTTCCCCTCTCAAGCACTCATTTCTCTCTCAATTCAAGCTAGAAATCAAGTGATCTTGATTCCTAGAGTTGCCATCCAAGGATACCAACCAAGAGGAACTTGTTTCAAGCTAGAAAACAAGGTTTGGAGGCTTGGAAGCATGATTTCTCTACTCCCCTATTTTTGATACGAGGTAAGCATTGTGTTCTTGGTTAATTCTATGTTATTTGAGTGAATTGAGGCTTGGGTTTTGGTTAGAGAGGAAGATTGTGATGTTTGGTGCTTTGGTTTTGATTGGAACTTAGGTGAGGATTTCTTGCACTTGGTTGCTTGAAAAGAGGAGTGATTCTAGCTTGTATCTTGGAGTTGAGGTAAGGGAGTAGTGTTTTTAAGCTTGAACAATGCTTGTGGCTTGAGTTTGTTGCAAGAAATTGATTGAAATTAGCCATAGCATTGAGTATGTGTTTTGGTTGAATTGTGGTGAACTATGAGGTTTGAGGAAGATTTGATGATGTTATAGAGCATCATTAATGGCATTGTGATAGTTGGTTATGTTCCTTGCAACTTGAACTATGTGTGTGTGAAGTTTGGTGGCTTTTTATGCATGTTTGATATGTGTACTAAGTAGCCAAAGGTCATAGCAGCAAAATGCATGCCAATTCTGCAGTTTTGCAGATTGGCGACGCGTCGCCAAGAGGTACCCATAATTGGCGACGTGTCGCCAATTGGAAAAAGAATCACAGAACGTCGACAACTGTGGCGACGCGTCGCCAAGACAGCATTGGAGACCCGATTTTGTTTTTAGCATAACTTTTCGCTCGGGTGTCCGATTGAGGTGATTCAAAGTTCCACGCGAAGATAAGAGGGAGTACTATCACTTCCAAGTTTTATAAACATCTAAAATGCTTTAGATTTAATGTTGTTTTGAATCAAAATGAGGGTAATTTTTTAAAGGCAGAATTTTGCACATTTTGCTAGGATGATTAAGGTGAGTCCCAAGGGGGTCCTTTAGGTACCTTGGCCCTCAAGTATGCCGGGGGTACTTCGAGGCTTCTTGAAGTCCCTCGAGAAGTGGGAGTTTCCTTGAGTTTTGAAAAGTTTTGAGGTTACTTGTTGAGTAAGCAAGGAAACTAAGTTGCAAGTGAATATAACCAAGTGTCATGAGCTTGAGGTGTAAGTTTTAGAACCCTTGGCAACCTGGCAGTGTTGGAAATCATGGGGTTGTAAGGAGAGGCTTCAAATGCACCGAGGTTATGAGGTTTAATAACCTAGTTACATAGTTCTCACCACAATTCCCCTGCACAACAAAGTTAAGGAGAGGTTATATAATAAGTCAGGCGTAAGCTAAGGCTTACGAGGCACAAGTTGAGAGCTAGACTTGTGAGCCACGGAGTGACGCCCGTGAGAAAGTCAGGCGTAAGCTAAGGCTTACGAGGCACAAGTCGAGGGCTAGACTTGTGAGCCACGGAGTGACGCCCGTGAGAAAGTAAGAAAATTATGTGAAGAGTGGTCCTTCGGGATCCGAGCATGCATATCCATATATTTACATATATGAGAGGTCCCTCACACTGCGAGAGCCAGCAGAGAGTATGCATGAGTTATTTCATATCTGTCCACAGTTTTACTGTTGGTACATGAGGTTACCCCTTACTGAGAATCTTGGATTCTCACCCTTACTGTTTTGTTGTGCAGATACAGAAGGAGTTGGGCCGAGTGACCGTTGAGGGTTACTCTGGTAGTAGTTTTGGTGCACAGGTAGAATACCTGAGTTTTGATGATTCTAGTACTTATTGTTTGGATGCTTGTTGGTCTTGCACAGTACTAACTAAATTGCTCATTGGTTACAGAGCCTAGTGCACATTGGACATAGTCAGGCATAGCTAGACCTAGTTGGATCCAGAGGGATCTCTAAAGCTCGCCACTGGGATTCACATCCAAGGTGGGAGTTAGTATGAGAAGATCTCAGTAGAGGATTTTGTATGTGTACATATTACTCTAGTTGCCTCCTTAGTTATGAAATGAAGAGTCATGGACTCGAGGATTGCTTTCTGGGCGGGGGCATTAGCTACTATATGTATGAATGCTCACGCATGTTGCTATGTGTAGTTAACTCATATAAAGGTTGATTTGTATGCTTTGACTGCTCTACTTGTTTTATATGAAAAATTGTGGCCACATTAACATTTTATGGTTTTAAATAACCCGTCAAAGCATAAAGAGCATGCATATTGCATATTCTAGGATAATCAACTAGTGACATGGATTTAATCCGCGCACATATCAATGAGTACCAACTGCAATCCGCCGTGAGACCAAGTTCTCACAGGTGTCCTGGGCAGGGGCCAGGGGCGGCCGTGTCAAGGTCTCCCTGAAGCCCATCTGGTTAAGGTTATGAAAGAGTTTCACTGGAGACAAGTCCCCCTTCATCCGAGCAATAGTGGAAGCACCAATGCCCAATGACTTCAAGGTACCTCGCCTAGAGACCTATGAAGAGGTGAAGTGACCCCCAAGCTCACCTGACCAAGTATAGGAGGAGTATGGTGCTGTATGAAGCCGATGATGCCACCTTCTGCAAGTCTTTAGAAGTAACACTTTTAGGACCAGCCATGGCATTGTACAACTCTTTGGCGCCCAGAAAAATTGCGGGCTTATAAGAGTTGTCTACAGGGTTCATGCAACAATTCATCAAGAGTAGACCAATGGTGAAAATGTTGGTTCAAATGTTTGACATAGCTCAAAAGAATGGGGACACCATTCTGGACTTTGTCGAAAGGTTCATCCAAGAAGCTCTTAGTGTTCTGGACTTTCACCCAAAAATTCAGATCCTCACAATGATATGAAGGCTAAGAAGGGATTCACAACTCTTCTATGAGTTCTCAAAGGATCCCCTAAATACACTCGGTTAATTCTACCAAAGGTCAAAACAACACATCACAGCTGAGGAACTAAGAATGGGAGGGCCAAAGGCTAATCACCATCAGTCCAAAGATCAGGGTCACCAACTTCAGTACCATGCGAGGGAAGAGGTAGACTTTAGAAAGCTAGGGTGAAAGGCCAATGATGTTCACCCCTAAACACCATAAGGGCAAGTGTTTTTATGGCCTAGGAAAGGCAAGAAGTGTCAATTCAACATTCAAAGGCTATGACCTTTAGCTGAGAGGAAAAGTGAAGTGAGGGAGGTTGTGATAATGGGGTTCGACAACCTGGTGAACAAACTCCCTAGAAGTGCTGGGTCGGTTGTGAAGTTCCTGCATGACAATCCTCTCCTAATCATGGCTAGGATCAGAAATTGGGATGTGAAGAGAGTGCTCATTAACGATGGATTGAACACCGACATCATGTTTACCCACTTGTTGCCAATCTTGCCTATATCCGAGGGTGAGCTCAAACCTATGACCTCACCCATATTTGGGGTTGGTCCCTCAAAGCACTTACTGCTAGCATGGATTGACCTACCACTAATGTTGAAGGGCACCTCAGTCAAGACGGGGGAGGAACTCATTGCTTCCACTATGACAAGATTCATTGCCATAAATGTCCTGTCATCGTATAATGCCATCCTTGGTAGGCAGACACAAGGTAACCTTTACCCCCAAATAGATGTGAAATATCTAATAGTCACATTTGGGCCGAAGGAAAGGGACATGGAAATACTCATCGACCAAGATACAATTAGGAATGTGTTTGTCAAAGTAAGGCAGAATCCTACTAAAGTTCACATACAAACTTTGGGGAAGGACAACACATCTACTAAAGATGGTCCCGAAAGGGAAAAATGCGACATTGAGAAAGTAAAAATAAAGGATATAGAGCTAGTCCTTGGGCGAAGTACCCGAATTGGTAAAAAACTGGCTAAAAGTGAAAAAGAAAGAGTTGTATCCCTTTTATCAATGAACAAAGATCTATTTGCTT